>BPLR01010719.1:0-21862 GCA_021605095.1 Caerostris extrusa
AAAAATTAGATTTCTATTATATATTTTACATATAATATAAGATTAATATATATTTTCTTCAGTATTGCATATTAAAAATTCTAAAGTACCAATTACAATACTTTCTAAAAACAAAAGGTAAATCAAAATTGTCATTTAAACATTGTCAGTATACCAAAAGATACCAAACCCCCTTTAAAAGAAGTTATTTAAAACTGTACTTCTTTCTTTTACTTCATCAATTATTTTGATAGGGCAAAGAAAGTTTAAGCATAATTTAGTGCAATGATCAACTTTTCATATTAAATCAATTTATATGGCATGTAAAATTACGTTTTAAGACTTGTTTTTGTAGATATGCATATAAGTCATGTTGAGGATGTAAAAAAATCTATACCTTTGAAAATAAGAAGAAAATGTTTCTTAAAATTTTTTTTTTTCTTATTCCAACTTTTATTTGTTATATTCTTAATGTTGCTAAAGTTTAAAATTAAATTTAATATTTATTTATATTCTTAGATTAACAGGCTATTCAAATCTATGATTATAATTTCTATGTTTGTGTTTTTCAACTAAACGCTTTGGATGCAAATAGACGAACTCCATTGCATTTTACCTGTGATGGAGGGAAGTATTGCCTGCTTAGATTTTCTGTTCAAAATGGGTGCTGATGTTCATACTCCTCAAAGTCCACTTACACCTTTGCATGTAGCTTGTCAAGAGGATAGTGTAGAATGTGCAGAGATATTAGAGAGTTTTTGCATACCGTACGTTAGTTACCGTAGGATGTCCGTTAGCTTTTTCTCCCTAGCGCACATGCTCATAGGAAACATAATTTCCTGTGAGCAATTGCGCTAAGGAGGTAAAGCTAACGGACGTCCTACGTATGTGTAAAACTCTCTATTATTGAAATATGGAGCAAATGTAAGTATTTTGTAGATTTACTGAATTTTTTTGTTTGTTTTATGTTATTTCAGGTATAATATTGTTAACTTTTATGTAAAAATAAACTTATAAGCATTGTTTTTTAATAATTAACATTTAGTATATTTCATTAATCTGCAAAACTAAATATATTGCTTTTTTTCTATATTATCAAAAACTAATGTTTGTCTGGGAGAACTTTGCAATAGAAGGTATATATATCATATATTTTTGTATGTATGTTTCTTTGTTATTAATTTTTCTTTTATACTTGTTTTCATAGGAATCATTTACTATATATATAATTTACTTTTTGTCATTTAATTATATATTTTCTATTTACGACATATTTTGTGATGTATTATATATTTTCGCTGTCTTTCATTTGATCACTAATAAATAATTTAAGCATACACATTGTTATCGTTAATTCTTAAATCATTAAATTACCACTATTCTTTCAACCTCCCAGTTTTATTTAAAGAAGAGTATTGCATGACTTGAAAACATAACAAATAGTAGTTACTGCAGCTGGATGAGGTTAAAATTTCTAAACTCAATTTCTGCGATATAAATTTAGTTATTAAACCTAAAGGAAATATGATAAATTTGATTAAATAATGTTGTGTAGAAAATCCTTTGCCTAGGTTCTTATTAATTTCAAATTTTTTACTTTTTTGAATTAATTCAAAAATTAACATTAAATGAAATCAATCTAAGAACTTTTATTTTCGTTAACAATAAGTATGTACATTTTTGAACTATGTATAAGCATGCTATAAAATGCTACAAAATTTAAATTCAGTAAAATATCAAACATTTAATAATTAAAATAACATAGCAAACAATATATCTGTATGCAATCTTTCAATAAGTTGCATTATATGAAATTGCATTAAAATTAATAACCATTGATACCTTGGTACAAATGATACCTTAAAAGAGTCGCATTGTTGTAGCACTGGAAGATCAGTATCCTGAACCAGAGTGGATCTATGTATTAACGGATGGCTCCAACATCAGACTCTGCTGGTGTGGTTGCCTATAGTAAATTATTTTATGTTTTCTCCCTAGTTGGCAATCATCTGTCTAATTTTGATGCGGAAATATCCACAGTTTTCTTGGCAGTGGGCAACCTTAAATCAAAAATACATTTTTGTATCAAAAGCAATTATTTTGATGGATTCTAGATCCACCATTGAAGCAACCGCTTTACAAAGACAATCTGAGTCTGCAATTGTATCCAAAATAAAGCAATATATCAAGTTCCTTATTGAAAATGGTAAATACATCACTTTCCAATGGATTCCATCACATGTTGAAATTGATGGAAATAAAGGACAGGTCTTCTGGCAAAAAAAGGACCAGAAGTTCCTGGACAGTTTTCTATCTGTCCAGAATGAGAAGGAAATTTTCTTAAATTTTTTTTTTTTCCTTGTATGGTTATATTTTTAATGTAGACAATTTATGAAATTTAGTTTAATATTTATTTATATTTATTATAATCCTTAAAATTTCTAGTATCAGTTATAGATAGGTATTATTTTTTTTTAGATTAAAAAGTTATACAACTATATGATTATGATTTTTTTATACGTAGAATTTTCAGATAAATGCTGTGAATGAACATAAGCGAACACCTTTGCATTTTGCCTGTGTAAAAGGAAATATTGCCAGTGTCATATTCCTTTAAAAATGGGTGCTGATGTTCATACTCCTCAAAGTCCACTTAAACCTTTGCATACAGCATGTATGTGCGAAAATCTGGAATGTGTACGGATATTACTGAAATATGGACCAAATGTAGGTACTATGAAGAGATTTACTAAAATTTTATGTTGTAACACTTTGCTTTTGAGATATAGATTCCATTCACAGATTCTTTGTGATTACTGTTGAGGTATTTAAAGTTTCAGATTAACTTGACTAAAAAATAAATAAATAAATAAGTAATACAGAAAAATTCTATGAAACATTTTTAAATGAAACTTTTTTTGTGTATATATATATGTTTTTAAAGCAACTAAAAAAACTTTTATCAATATCCAGCAAAATAATTACTACTTTTTTCGTAAAATTTTAATTTAAATGAATTTTTTTTTATAAATTAACATTTAGCATTTTTCTTTAATCTGTCTAAATGTATATACTGCCATTCTTTCATTTTTTTAATATTATTATAAACTAATGTTTGTCTGTGAAGACTTTGTAATAGAAGTTTAATATATCAGACACAGTTTTGTATGTATATGTTTTTATTAATTTTAATAGGGTGACAACAAAACCGGAAGGTCAGGAAAAGTCATTAGATTTTATCGATTTGAAAAAGTCAGTAAAAATATCTAAAAATCAGGGAAAATTACCAATAAGAGCATTTTGTGGCAAGTATACGCGTGATCGATGATTTTATAGCCAAGCTTGCGCACCATTGATGATTTTGTTGACAAACATGTTTGATGACTTGAAACGTTACTCATTTTTATGTCAACATCACATGCGATTTCATTTATGACGATCTGTGAAGTTTGATTTCATATTTAAATCTGTCTTTCACTAGTGTGTGGTGTGCTTTTGCGGCTCCTTGTACTCGTTGTTATTTGCTTCAGCTAATTTAGAAAAGTAATTAAAAAAATTTTAAATATTTTATTAATTATTAACATTTTATTATTAACAATCATTTATGGTGTCTTAAACTTAAATTCATTCTTTAAACCTAATTTCACAATCTTTTGACATCTCATATTCGTTAATTTAAGTATTTAATTACTGAAAATTAAGTCTAAATTATTTAATCAAGTATCCTTGAGCATCTGCATTGAACGCATACTTTAATTTATTTATGTATTTAATTACTAGAAAATGTTTAATTACTTATTCTGCTCTTCAATTGGGCTGTCATTTTGTGTCTATGTGGAAGGGATAAAAAGAAAAGCAAAATTCCACGGTACCGTGTGGCCTTTAAAAATCACGTGAGGAATTATTGTTCGCCATTTCATGACGTTTTGTTATTTCTTTTCGAGAGTTTCTTAAAAAAATTAGTATTTGTTTAAATAAATGTAAATCCCTCTTAATAATTTTAATAAAAATAGTTTAAACAAATAATAGATTTTTTTATTTTTAGTAAGATTGGTTATCCTGTAATAATACTGGAGAGTTGTGGTTGTGTTCCCCTTAAGTTTGTAAGATTATAATTTAAAAATGTATTAATTAATAGAAATTAAAATCTCTATTTTTAAGTGTGTAAATGTAGAAAATAGTTGAGGGTTTATGGGGGTATCTAACTTAAATTTATATTATTAGAATTTTAAAATTATTAACATATAGCAACTTTAAATTAAACATTAAAATATTCAACTTTTAAAATATCGACATCTGCAAACGTTAGGATATGAGCCCCTTGTAACCAAAAAACAGAAATAATGCAAAAAACATAGAGCCAGAGGGAGAGAGATTGGGATCGCTAAGAAAAAAAAAAAAAAAAAAAAAAAAAAGGCAGGCATTATATCAAAATTTCTTTTGCATTCGTTTTTGTATTAGCTTTTGTTTCATATGACATGTGGTGTGGCATGTTAATCATCCTTTAATGAAAGATGGCAAAGAATGTTCCTTCAACAATTTGTGGATTAAAGATTTCAGTTGGATGAAAGAAGTATTCAATGATAGATATTCAGCTTATTGTTCTTTATGTAATAAAAAAAATTATTTAAGCAATATGGATGGAGAGCTATTACCAGCTATCTAGGTACAATTCACATAAAAAAGGAAAAGAAAGTGCTTCCAATAGTTCTAAATTATTCTTCCAAGTCCGCATGCTGCTAATTCATATACGTATTGTACCAGAATCTGGAAGAACACAGGATAATCATGTTACACTGTCTAGTCCTGCAGTTGTTCTTCATGTACCACATAGTTCTACAATTGTTCTTGGGGTTCCACATACTCCTGCAATTGTTCCTAATGTTCCACATAGTTCTGTAGTTGTTCCTGATGTACCACATAGTCCTGCACTTGTCTCTTTTCAGAAATTAAAAAATATCTTTTCAAAGAAGAAATTTGTAAGTCAGAAATTTGGTGTCTGCAAGCAATTGCTACACACTGGCCGTTAAGATCTGAGACAACTGCATATCCTGGCTGACTACTCTCATGTTGAAATGAATGCTACTACTAATTCTTTTCTAAGTAATGTAATTTTCAAAGGGAAATAGGAAATTTCATTTTGTGATAAAACAGAAAGTCCCATTTTAAGTTCAGAGAGACATCCCATAATATAAGCAACATTTATATCAAATTTTTTATTTATCCTTTATTTATGTTGCAACTGAGGCCCGATTTCTTTCCAAATTGCAAATAGCTTTGGAAGCCTGGTCAAAGTCTTAAAAAAAAAAATTATAAATAAATGAATTCAAGCTTTGGGCTAGTTGTTTTATTAACAACATTGGCCACTTTATGATACATGGACTTTGACTGTAGCATATATATTTTTTTTTTAATAATCTGCACATTTGAGATATTTAATTAATATAAATTTCAGAATTCAGTTTTTGTATTTTTCTTGATAACTTTCAAGGGTAATTTTAAATTGGGTGCAACTATTGAAGTTATTGGTTAAATAAATTAAACAGTAAAATTGTATTTCGATCTGTAACTCCTTTTGTGTTTTCTTGTTTATAAACAATATGCATATACATTGTATAATCGTATATAACAATCTATTTCTTTTTATGCAGGAACAAACTAGCTAAACACATGAAAATATCTCTGTTTTGCTGCAAAAATGTTTTAATATCATTGCTTTTCATAATAAAATTGCTTTTTGACAAAAATTAAACACTAAGTGAAACATGATCATTTTATATATCAGTAAAAATAAAATAGTAAGTTATTAGTTGTTAAAAAATATATATATTAAAAGCATTCTTAGCATCTTAATTTTCCTTTTATTGTTAACTATAGGCTTTAAGCACGAAAAGTTTTGTCGAATTTTATTCAGCGCTTGTGCTAGGCCTGTAAATATAAAGAGTTCTGTAAAAGTGTACTTCTTTGTCAATTATCACGATATGGCAGAGGAAAGTCGGAATATAAGTAATCTAGTGACATATTCAACTTTTCATGTTAAATCAATTTACAGAAATGAATATTAAAAAAGCTCAGATTTGACTTATGTGAAAATAAGAAGAAAATGTTTCTTAAATTTTTTTCCTTGTGTGGTTATATTTTTAACATAGTTAAATTTTAAAATTTCATTTGTTACTTATTTATATTTGTTATATTCCTTAAAATTTCTAATATCAATTATAAATATATATATATATATATATAAACTTTAATTAAACTTTTTAGATTAATGGGCTATGTAAATGTATGATTATGATTTCCATGCATGTGACTTTCAGATAAATGCTTTGAATACCGATAGACAAACTCCATTGCATTTTACCTGTTACAAAGGGAGGGCTGCTTGTACAGAATCATTGTTGCAAATGGGTGCTGATATTCATGCTGCTCAAAGCCCACATACACCTTTGCATTAAGCTTGTTTTTATGATAAAAAAAAAAATGTGTAGAGATATTAATAAAATATGGAGCAAATGTAAGTATCGTGAAGAGATTTACTAAAATGTAATATTAGTTTTATTTAATTTTATATTATTTCAAATAAAATATTGTTAGCATTTGTGTAAAATTTAAATTTATATGTAATTTTTTATAACAATTAGCATTTAGTATTTTTCATTAATCTGCCAAATTAAATTTATTGCCACTTTTGCATTTTTTATATTATCAAAAACTAATATTTGTGTCTAAGGACTTTAATAGGAGACACAATTTTAATATATCATACGAGTTTTTGTATGTATAAATTTTTATTAATTTATCTTTATATTTTTCTATATCCTTTATATCTTCCTATATTTCAAATATTTTCATTTTAAATACTGTACAACATTATATATTGAATTATAAATTTTTTTTTCTTGTATTGTTTCTGATCACTAATAAATCATGCATTTGGGTAGTTATTAATAGATAATATGAATACTTTGATGAAGGGATATTTTTAAGATAACTTTTGATGTCAAAATGCAAAGAACTCACAATGACAAATTGAAATTAATTATTTTAACTGTATTTCATTTGCTATTACAATTTTGAAAATATTTCATAAATAATTATATTTTAATTATATACTTTAAATGTAATAGGATAAATTTAAAATGAAGTTTTTAAAACTTTGGATATTTGTCAATTATTGTGATGTGTTATGTATATTCCCTTATTTCATCTGATGTCTAATAAATTATTAAAGCATGCATATTGCTTGCATTATTCTTAAATATCATTAAATTATTCATTTTTTTTATGGACCTCTTTTATGTTTTGCAGTACTTGAAAATATAATAAATTGTTGCTACTATAACATCTGGACGAAGTTGAAATTTCTAAAATTGATTTGTGACACAAATTTAGTTACTAAGTGTACATGAATAATCTCAGTTATGGTTTACACCTCTCAATATTTATAGAAATCATCTGTAGATGTCTCCATTATCATGTGTGAGAATGGTTTCATCATGATTAAAGGTCCGTGATGATATGAGTAGTAGAAATAAAATTCCTTGTTGGCAAAAAAAATAGCCGAATAGCTACAGTATATAGCCAAATACTTTCCTGTGGCTGTTAAATTTGTTATTAATATCTTATTTTAAACAATTGTTTTTAATGAAGTTCTGGAATTTTTAAAACTTTGGTATATTCCCATGGCTATTGAATTTGGTAACTGCAATACTAAAAAAAAATTTCTTCATAAATTTCTTCGGCTATATAATATTGATATACTCCAATATGTATTCATCATAGTATGTTTCATGATAAAATGAAATTTGTGAGTAGATTTCAGTTTGTGTAATAGTAGTGTAGTCTTTTGATAAGTGTGGCTTGCAACCATTGCTCTATTTTCATTCAGTGTAAGGTGTTGGGAAATCTTACACCAAGATGTGTCATATACCATTTTCTGATATGCCTGAACATATTTTTAAATATTTTGAAGTTGTATTTGCATTTCGTTTTGAAACTGCAGCAACACTCATTGAAAAAAAAAGCATTTTTAATGTGTCATGTTGGCAACCATATTTGAACTTATATTGGTCTAGTTCAGGGGTCGGCAACCTGCGGCTTGCGAGCCATATGCTGCACTTTGGTTGTGAAGCTGAGGCTCTTTAGTTCCATATGCAAATATTATTTATTTTATCAAAAAAAAAAAATATTTAAAAATCGTTTTTAATCGATTAACGAGGATTAGGCACCGATTTTATCTCTCAGCCACTTGTACTCGCTTTTCACTGCACCCTTCCCCCCGTGACACGCGTCGTCAGTCTATCGGAAGCTCTCGAATGACGCCGTCGACGGATGTTTCTATGTAGGTTTTAATTCGCTTTCAACGCTAGACAATTTGGCGTCTTCAACAGTGCTTTGGCTGTGACGTATAGTTTGTTGTTTCAAGTAAAAGCGAATTATCTTCTCTAAGTTACGTATGTACATAACAGGTGGACTGAAAAGTTCGTAGGCTGACACAGATGGCGCTACAGTATTAAATCCATATGATTTTTAGTTAGCCCTAACCTTCAAAAGTAGCACTATTAGTATGTGAGTTACAGCATTTTTAGTGTTCATCACGTGCAGTCCACTCGGCTGACTGTCGATTGAACTCCGGTGTGAAATGATGGAGCCATGTTTCATCCATTGTCACATATCGACGCAAAAATTCGGGTTTATTACGATTCAACAGCTCCAAACACTGCTTAGAATCATCAATTCGTTGTTGTTTTTTGGTCGATTGTGAGCTCGCGCCCACTTTGACCAGAGCTTTTGTATATCCAAATATTCATTCACGATATGTCCAACACGTTCGTTTGATATCTTTAGGGTCTCAGCTATCACAATCAACTTCACTTTACGGTTATCAGAAATTATTTTGTGGACTTTTTGATGTTTTTTGTCGGTAACATCCTCTTTAGGGCGTCCACTGCATGCATCATCCTCGGTGCTCATTTCGCCTCGTTTAAATTTAGCAAACCACTTCTCTACAGTTGATTTTCCTGGTGCAAAGTCCGAATAATGTTTATCAAGCCAAGCCTTAGCTTCAATAGCATTTTTTCGCCAAAAAGCAATGCTTTATTAACACACGAAACTCCTTTTTATCCATTTTTTCAAACTAACAAAAGTTGCTTCACAAAAATGCTTTAACTCACATACTAATAGTGCAACAGCTTCCAAATTTATACACTTGTCTTTTGAAGGTTAGGACTAAGTAAAAATCATATGGATTTAATACTAGTAGCGCCATCTATGTGTCAGCCTACGAATTTTTCAGCCCACCTGTTAAAAACCAGTAATTAAAAATTTAGTTTTGTAGTGTTAATGAGGAAAATTTATTATTTTTAAATGTGCACTTTTTGCGTGGTTAGCGTATTTGGTAAATATTTCAATTTTAGAAGTGGTTGAATGAATGTTTTCTTATGAGTCCCTAGCAAAAAAAAAAAAAAAAAAATAGTGATCTGCTAGAGTGAATTGGTACAGCCACAAGTGGCTATGGCTACTGTGAGATAAGAAAATAAAGATTTTTGTTGGCATAGTAAATTAGTTAAAAAGTGAACTACACACAGTCCATCTGAAAGAGTTATCAAAGTGCGAGGATACTAGTGATAATAGTAAGATCAACATTTCATTAGTTTTCCAGAAATGCTTAAGAACTTCGCCAACAAATATTTCATATTATAGTGGTTAGCACTGCAAGCTGGTGCTCTATTGCTTTCTTTTATTATAATTGAATGTTATATTATTTCTAAATATATGCAGTTTTTGATATATATGTGGAAAATGCAGCCAAAATGAACATTGTTAGTTACATGGCATCCTATTTATTATCTAGCAGAAAAAGTATTGCAAAAACAAAATTGATAACCATTAAAAATTTCAGTTGAACATATGTTTGATATGATTATAGATTTAGTTCATATTTATGATAAATGTTCATTATTTCATTGAAAATTTATAATAGTCAACATTATCACTTGACATTTTAGTACTCTTTAATTTGCTAATTATTATGTTCTCGTTCCATTAACTTTTGTTTTTCAATTTTACAAATCCTCATATAGGAACGTATTAAAAATAATTCTAAGCTCGTTTCCTGGTCAAATAAAATATGCCACACCTATCACAAATTAATTTTTCTATTCTTGTAGAAATTACTCCAGCAGCTACAATCATGAATATTTCTCCAGAAATATTTGCTTATGGAAAAGAAAATTAATCAGTATATTTTATAATTAATAGCAACTTTTCATAGCATCAAATAAAATTTAAAAAAGTGAATGAAGAAAATTACTTCACTAACTGAAAATTTTCATTTTTATGTAATTTTATCTCATTCCTCATGATTGCATACATAATCCATGAAGCCACTGGTCAGCTAACAAATTTAAAGATACAAAAATGTTTCAAAAATTATTGATAACTAAATTCTACTACTTTGTCCAATATCTAGACATTTTAGTACACATTTGACACAAATACATAGAATAAATTTCAATGAAATCAGTGATAAACAATGTGTCATCTTATAATTACCTTTAAAAGCATGTACAGGGGCTTATTCAAGATGATTACTTCACATAAATGATTAATCATTTGTACACTTTAATATACTATCAGACAATAATAAAACTTTATTTCAACATCTATATATTAAATACATCGAAATGCACATAGGAATGTTCACATCATGTAGAGATTCCAATCCCGCACTACAGAGACTTGCATGTATCTTTCTATGACACAAATTCTTCAACAAAACTGGTTGAGCTGATAAAAGGAGCATTTAAATAAAAAATTTAATAAAGATATGAAAGGAATTAGATGCTAACATTTCATAAATTAAAAGTACATTACTTTAAAATTAAAAATATTGACAAAATATTATTTAAAGCTAAAAGTTCCCTTCTACAAATAAAATAATCACTTAACCTTTTGAAATTTATTTCAGATATCAAAATAATATCAGTTAATACTGAATTTATAGTCTTGCTATTTCTGTAGTTAATAAATAGCAATAGGTTTAATTACAGTGGATGATGCATACGAATAAAAAAAATGAACTTTGAAATAATAATAAAAATCAACAGTTAAAAGTAAAAAATAATATAAATTTAATGTATCAAATTTTTTATTCACAGTTCTCAATTGTATTATGACAAAATCAGTAATTCAAATTAAGGTATTATAGTGCAAAATAATGTAAACAATGTTTCCAAAATTTAAATGATGTAAATCGATTTTAAATAGTGACTGAACCAGCAAATCGAAGAATTCTCCTTTTTTGATGTAGTAGAGTAGATCAATAGGCAGTTTATTTTGATCCTTTTGCAAACACATTTGAACCATACTCAATCAATTATTTTACAACTACTGATTTTCTATAGCTACAATATGAAGAGCTGTTTTTATGATCTTGAGTGGTAGCATTTATTAAAACCTCTGTTAAATAAAAATTTATTTATTCACTTCTCAATTTAACCTAAGGACAAAAAAAAAAAAATTATCTATAATTTTTTAAATTTATCACTTTTATTTAATACACATAAAAGATTCAATTCTATGTATATACAGGCACTGATGATTTTTTTTTAAATACTGCATCTGAAATAAATAATTTCTTAAAGTAATAAGGGGAATTCAGAAATCAGAAGTGAAAAGCCTTATTTTTCTAGAATTAGTATATTTAATTCAAATTATGATATAATAGTAAATTTAATAAAACAGGGTTTGGTGAAAATAGGTGATATTCTATTAACATCAGAGAATGATTTATTTATACAATGAGAAGATCTGCTACTTGAGCTTGAATTACGACATCCTCATTTTTATAAAAAAAAAAAAAAAAAACCCCAATATTTTAAGCCAAAGTACAAGTAATATGTAAGAGCACTATATATTTTCATATATAGCACAAGTGTTTTTCTTCAATAATATTTACCTATCCTTCAAAACCTACACCACAAGAAATTTAAAAAAAAAAATTCCTTATTTACAATATTCTATTATTATTTTGATGTATATTTTAGCATTTTACTGTTAACTGGGTGCAAATTTTGCCAGCATCAGATTTTTCGTTTTTGCAATGGCACAACAAACCAGCAATATTAACAATTTTAAAGGTAAAAACCAAAAAAGTACTGTTTTTCTAAGAGATTAGTGAATTCATATTTATATGTCATAATGATAAAATATTTTTTTAAAATGTGTCTAACAGAGCTGCCACCTTCTCATGATGAAATAATAGGAGATAATTATGATTATATTCATAAAAGAAACAATTTTGCAACTATTAACAGACATGCATCAGGGAAGAGAGTTCAAAGTCCTCTATAAATGAATTCTTGCTTCTGTTAATTATTTTTTATTTACTGTATTGTCTGTTTGAACAAATAAATATTTTTGAGAAATTTTACTTTCAGGGAACATTTTGTTTAACAATACAGCAGAACAGTCTCATGCATCCACTGGCATATATTGCTCTAATAACAGTATAAAAAAGAAACACACTTTTTATATATCATTGTAATTTTGCTAGCAAAAAAAAAAAAAAAAGTTGAGGGCTGACCAAACTTCCATTATGAGAAATTATAAGAACATATCATGCCCATCACAAAAATTTTTCTTAGACTGTCATGTAATCCTTCATAAAGGATTTTTTTTTCTTAAACAGCTGTATATTTTACCTTTATATTGACATATTGTGCAATAAAGTAAAAACTTAATAAAAAAAAAATTATGTATTCATATAAGAACATTGATTAAAACAAATGGTACATTTAAAATAGTTGTCAAGAAAAGACAATACTCGAATAACACTTTATCATAAGCATCCCTGAACGATGGAAATAAAAAAACTGGATTCATAATATAATTTTAAAAAATTAAGACAAAGAGCCCTAGGCAATCAAATGTATTTGCTCTGGTATAACTGTTCCTCTAATTACTTTCAATTTGTAGCTGAAAGATAATTTTTTGTAAATCTGTTAGAAACCTGAATTCATATGTGGCAGTCAAAAATCCTAATTTTATTTTGCTGAGAATATGTGGAATGAATAGTTATTGTTTCAGTCAGCTTTGTATAATCTTCTGGGTGTGCATCTAGCCTAAGGAACTAATAGTTTAAAAAGTCTTAATTATGATTCATTTTATTTATTTTAAAAAGCGTCCATTCATAACTATCCACTTCAATATTTGTATAATCTATCACGTAAGAAACATTAATGCCATTGCATCAATACTTTATAATATTCTATTGAAGTAATTTATTATGCATCTGCATGTTTTAGCATAGAAATAATATTCTCCTAAAAGCTGCAAGATTAAAAAAATGGGTGAATATCAAATTTTTATTGTCTGTCATACAATATGAAAATGCTGACTTTATTAATTTAATACAAATTAAACTTAGTTACAAACAAATTAATTCAACTTGCAAATGTGGTTAAAAATATGTTAATCAACTCAAGTGTTTAGTGAATACATAAAATTAATATTGCTAAATATATATACCTGTTTGTAAAAGTAATTCCAAACAAATTGTGCAATTTCTATGAGAAGCTGCATGAAGTTGTTGGCCCCCTCGAAATCTTTTGCATTAAGGTCCTGCTTTGATTAGAAATAAAGTGCACCTAATATGAATAAATGAAAACGTAAACAATTAACTATCAATATATTTGCATTATTATTATCTTTTGGAACACACAAGTGGTTAATATATTTTAGCTAACTTAAAATTGATTGTGTGGGGCCTATTCAGTAAGAAATGATATTATTACAGATGCATATAAATTGATTACAACATTTAACTATTTAGTTTGATGCATAAAGATATATGCAAATTTTCTTGACAAATACATAATTAAAAACAAATTATCCATTAATTCTTTGATGTTAACAAATTTAACATAAATCTTGAAAAAAATTCAAAAGAGAAAATGTTTGACCATATTACATAAATAAGCACAAGAGCATAAAATTTTTAGCATTCACGATTGTCAACAATCTTTATAAATCAAAGTAAACAATAATGTATCTGAATAGGAATATTTTTTTAAATCATGTTAATGCTATTTATAATTTTTGGTCATATATTATATGTTCAATCAGAAATTTAAATGAACTTTTGACAAAACATATAATTTAAATAGAAAATGAAATTTGGTAAGTGTATTAGAATAAATACAGGTGGACACTGCAAACAGATTTTTAAACAACTATGATATCACATTAATAAAATATAATTAATTATAGCATTTGTTAGTCTAAATCAGGAGACTCCATCAACATCAGCCAGCAAACACCATTAAAATGGTGACTGAATGTCTATCCCTTTAATAAAAGGTAAGAGACAATAGTTACAGGCATAATAGAAGCCATTTTTTTCACGAAAAGGCATAAGTTGTTCTTTGGTATGCTGAATATTTTTCATTGATTTAAATGCCTTTAGGATGGCAATTTCAAAAGTCCACAATCAAGGAATAGGTTATCTGCTAGTCATAATAAATTTCATGCATCAGGAAATTCAGCTATCATAAATGTAATTCAGAAAATGAAAACAATAACTTGCAATATTAATTAACAATCCTACAAAATTGTTCAGGTGACATTAGTGGAAGTGAGGTATCCAAAATCTTTTGCTTAAGTAGAGGAAACAGCATATTATGCTTGCAAAGTACAAAAATTAGAGCTATGACAATCTAAAGGGATTTGCATTTGCTTTGAATATGCTGTAATGCATGTTAAACAGAGAAGACAAATAATTTTTATTGAAACAGAAAGTAATAGGTCAATTTTTCCTCCCCCAACTTGATCATATGCATCTATCAATTAGTTTGTAATAGGATGGTGAACCACTGCAATAAAGCTTTCTTGTCAGGGAAACTTTAAATGTGGTTTCCTCTGTCAAGGGAATTACCATGGCTGTCTTGCTTACCAAACATTTGTTCTGTTTTTAAAAGTCATTTTAAAAGGTTTACAGCCTCCATTTCAATGATAACATCTGTGATGGCACAAAAATGGCTTGAACATAACTATTGCCCAAAAATTACCAGTGCTAACAAAAAATATTTTTTTAAATATAAAATGGGCTTGGTTCCCTTTTTAATTATGCATCTTATTTTCATTTATAAATATAATAATTCTTATATTATTCCTTATATATTAATGTAAAAATTTAACTCAAAAGTACTCCTGAGAGATGCTTTTAAATGTTTCTTTCCTCTAATAAAAATACCTTGTTGTTTCTATAAGATAAATGTTGCAGTAAGCTATTGATTTGTGAGTAGAAATAAAAATATCAGCTCCATTTTAAGAAAATACATTTGATAATCATTAAATTTTCCATAAATTATAACAAATTACTACAACATACAAACAATGCAGATTTTTGCCTAAAATAATAAAGTAAAAAGAATTTGTCAAACTGATATAAAAAAAAAAAAAAAATACTGAAATCATTTTGCCTTTTTTTTAACAAATGAGAAGCATTTTTTTTATGAATATTATATAAAATGTAATAGAAGATCATGTACTTATTTGATTGCTGTAATCTGCAATTGTAATTTTTAAGGGGGCAAACAAAATTCTTGTATTATTGTGGGTAATTCTCTTTCTTGTTTCATTGACACACAATGCAAATAAGATATATATATATAATTCTTAAAATAATCTTTTTTAATTGAAATTTGGATAAAGAATCATAATAATTATATATCATAATAACTTTAAACAAACACAATATGGAACAATAAAATATACAATAGAAATGACAAATTAAAAAGTCCTTACCAGTTATGTGTTTGGCAAACATAATATATATATATATAATAAATAATAGATTTTTTTTTTTTTTTTATCGCTGAATACAAGAATGAATTTAAAAGATAAAAATTTACAATAATACTTCAAATTCAAAACTATCCTAGTCTAATTAAACGAAATTTAGATATTTGCCAACAATTTAGGATAGTATTACTAGTAGTTTAAAATTTGGAAAAATATCACATAAGCCATTTCATTTTTATTAGCCTAATCTTAGGCCATAGTTGTTCACATTCCGATACGAAAAACAAGGTTACAAAAAATATTAATAATTAATTTCAGGAGAGCAAAAAAATATAAATTTATTGAATTTTGAAAAGAAATATTGACTTTCTAAACAAGATGCAAGTAAAGCCGTTCCTCGAGCTGTTGAAAAATTCACATCAGCACCTATCTTAAAAGCAATCCAATACAAAGCATATCACAAGAAACATACAAAGGTGTTTTACTACTAGTGTTAATGACACATATCTGAAAATATCAATATATAAATCATCTTAAAAGCTCATCATTTTAAAAATCTGATAATTTTTAGGTAAATTTAAGGTTAATAATCTCGTGATTCAATAAATATAAATAAGAATGGTAATCATGCATTCAAAAATTACTTGGCACAAAATACTCAGGTCGACAATTTTCCATGATTTTTGGAAAAAAAGGACATTTATATTTAAGTGAGGCTAATGTAAGAATCTATTTTGATGTTTCTAATATAAAAGCGAAATTATTTACAGATTAATCAGATATAATACATAGTAAGAAAAATGCACAGAACTTTAAAATGAAAACATTTAAAAGCACAGTATATAATTTTAAAATGAAAATATAAGAAATGCAAGATGCAAAAAAAACATGATTAACATTTATATAAAAACCTTATACAGGAGAGCTACAGAAACTGTGAATAAATTTCCCGATTAATTTTACAATATTTGCCCAATTTACAACTACTAATTATATTAGTTTCCTGGTTTTCTCCCAACCTAGAATTACTGATTGTGCACAATATGCATTATTAAAAACATTTAGTTATATAATAAGAAACTAATTTTATTTTTAAAAAATTAAATGAACATCCTAAAAAATCTATTAAAACAGTATTTTAATAAATATTTAACATTTCTTAAATGTAAAAAATAATAGAAATTTTAAAAAAATAATGAGGCAATCCTAAATCCATACATCCCGAAATACGTTACTCATGTAAAAAACATTGAAACAAAAATGTCACCATACCTTTTAAAGGAAGGTATGGTGACATTTGGATCCAGGATGCTGTTGATATAATAGTTAGTATTGAGACATTAGGATTCGGATACAGAGAAATGATAGTGTAAAATCACTGATCACATGCATGCTTGATGGAAAATACTCTCATCAGCAGTTTTCCCTCATTTTTAGATATTTTTATGAATTTTCCTGGCTTTAAGATAAAATTTCCTGGTTCTGACATCACCAACTTATAGATTTGGAAAAAGAAGTTTTTCTATTCTCCTAACCTAAGTCCTCACAGACTAACAAATGTTTTTGATGACATAAGAAAAATTTAGCAGCAATATATTTAATATGAATAAATGTTAATTTACTATTAAGAAATGCATGCAATTTCTAATTTTACACAAAAGCAAGCACTGTGTTCCTCAAAATCCAAAGTTTATTAATTATACAAAATTGAAAAAGTAATAAACAAAAATTACATTATTTAGGGGGGAAGAGAACATATTAGTAAAGACATTACTAGTAAAATAATATATAATTTGGTATTATAAGAGAAAATGAATGTTCTAAGTAAAAAAAAATACTATACTTAATTGCTTTTAAAGATGCTTTCGATGTTTATATCATCATCATGCTTTCAATATGAAAGCTAAACTATTTACTACAGTTTACATATAACATATGGTTAAAAAACACAAAATTTTGCAACATTTTAACGAAAAGCTTATACATATGAATAAGTAAGTTTATCTATTAAACTCTATCTTCCTTAATAAAGTCTTCAAAAACTAGAAGCTATTTTTGATAACAATGGAAAGATGTAATTGCAAAAATATATTGAATAAGAATGAGTGCTATATTACTATTAAAGAAATACACATAATATTCAATTTTATACAATGGCTACCATTGTTTTTCTCAAAGTCAGAAGTTAATTAATGGCACAACACTGTAAAAGTGGTAGACAAAGATGCATTTTTAAAAACTTCCATATGCATATATATTTTTTTTGTTATTTAATTCATAGTACTTACATATGCTCCATATTTCAGTAACCTCTCTGCACATTCTAATTTATTATGTAGACATGATTCATGCAATGACGTTCTTCCATTTTCAGAAATATGAACATCAGCACCCATTTTTAAAGCAATTCAGTACAGGCAATACTACCTTGACAACAAGCATCATGCATAGGAGTTTCATTATTTTGACACAAAGCATTAATCTGGAAATTGTATAAAATCACAAATATATATTTGAATAATATGTTAACAAAAAAAAAATAGTATATTCATAAAATATAAAAAAATTTCAGGAAATATAATAAATATCACTGTAAAATTGTATAATATTGTTAATTTAACAATATCAAAACTCTACAAAATTTAAATCTTAAAGAATGTATTTGATATAAAGAACACAATATCACACAAGAGAAAAGAAAACTGCATGAAAACAATATTAATTGAAAATAGTTATCGAAAGTAACTTTCCATTTTGTCAGGATGACAAAATTCAATTTCTGAGCTAATCGACACAATGTATAAGCCCAAATCCTAAAAACAGCCATAGTCTCTGAAATTTTGTTAACATATCTAAATGCTACAAATTTCAATAAAATGTAAGATTAGGATAGTATTGTACCAAAAAAGGGAAAATAATTTACGGATATCTATTTAAGGTACTTAAGTATTAACGATACCTTGGCGACCGTTGCGCCAATAAAGAGCACACGCGCCAACCGCAGCTACAGATCTGGCGGTTTTAAGTGGCGCCAATCTACACTTAAAATTTTTGTTCCAAATAATAAAACACTTCATTTAAAATCAAAACGCTTCCAAAATTTTTGGGTACTTACGTATTAACGATACCTTGGCGGTTTTAAGTGTCGCCAATCTAACAGCCACAGATTTGGCGGTTTTTAAGTGTCGCCAATCTAACAGCTGCAGATTTGCTGAGTTTTGACGCCATTTTGTAGTGCTACAAAAATGCGTATTTGGGATTTACCAGAAACAGAACAAGATGCAATTTTATTTTTTTCAGGAGCGAAATATTTTACCAAAACAACGAAAATGTCCCAGTTCCCATGACATGAAACTTTATTTTGGTGAATGTAAGTTTTGGAAATGCACTTTCAGTCAGTGTGCTTATCGTGTGGGACTTAGAAAAGACAACTGGTTTGAGGGAAGCAGAATTCCATTTTGTACAGCTTTGTGAAAGTGTTTTGAATTTTGAAAGCGTTTTGATTTTAAATGAAGTGTCTTATATATTTTATTATTTGGAACAAAATTTTTTGAAAGTGTTTTGATTTTAAATGAATTTTATATATTTTATTATTTGGAACAAAAATTTTAAGTGTAGATTGGCACCACTTAAAAACCGCCAAATCTGTAGCTACGGTTGGCGCGTGTGCTCTTTATTGGCGCTACTGTCGCCAAGGTATCGTTAATACGTAAGTACCAATTTTGTTCCAAATAATAAAACACTTCATTTAAAATCAAAAACGCTTTCAAAATTCAAAACACTTTCATCAATTTCCACAATGCAATCTGGTCCACTTACTTTCTTTTTTGGTTTATTTTCCATATCCAAGACTGTACAAAATGGAATTCTGCTTTCCTCAAACCAGTTGTCTTTTCTAAGTCCCACATGATAAGCACACTGACTGAAATTGCATTTCCAAAACTTACATTTACCAAAATAAAGTATCATGTCATGGGAATTGGGACATTTTGGTTTTTTTGGTACAATATTTCGCTCCTGAAAAAAAAATAAAATTGCATCTTGTTCTGTTTCTGGCAAATCCCAAATACGCATTTTCGTAGCACTACAAAATGGCGCCAAAACTCATAACTTCCTATACTTCAATGAATATTTTATATAAAAAGATAGCTCACCATTATCACAGTTATTTTCTTAATCATTTTAATTATTTAAAACTGATTTCAGTTTTACTACATTGATTGCTAACAGTATAGAATATAAAAAAAGTTTTTTCAAGTTTATAAAATACAGCAACCTGCGTAGTCAAGATTCAATCATCTGAAGTATGTTTGAATTGCAAGTTATGTCTTCATGTTTACAAAGTGAGTATTAAAAACGTGTCTTATATCATATTTCAGTCTGTAAAGGGAATGTTCTATAATATAATTATATTTTATCAGGTACTCTCATACATACGACAAGCAATTTCGGGACAGTTACTTGTAAAAATCATCCTGGAAAGAACTATGCTTCACCTAAATGATTCTCAGCAAGCATAATCATAATGTAATTGTAAATTGCTATTTAGACAGATGCATAAAGTTTTTATTATGTGGAACAAAAATGTAAGCCCTGCATAAAGCGATGGTCAATATGTGTTTGTGATTAATCCTGTAAATGAGATTTTTGTTAATAAAAGTAATGACTATATCTTTGTTTCTGAACTTGTTATAAATTGATTGCAACTCTGGAATGAAAAAATACATTAAGTATTTAATTAAATGTTCGGAAAGAAAAAGTTTTTCATAAAATATACTTTTTTAATAAGGTAATTAACATTTGTAACTACCTTCAATTGATGCATAATTTTAAGTTTTGCAGCATAGAAGACTCAGAAAAGATAAAATGTTAAATTATCTTAAAATTTCAGGAAAGATTTTTATTTTTGAGGCATTCACTAAACTGTATTACATTTCTTTCTTTTCAACTTCTTAATATCTGTTGATAAATACTAATTTTGGCATAAAAGTATATTTGTGCAAGTGGGATAAATAATATAAGGTTACACAGTTAAAGTAAATATAAAATCAATTAAAATGCATTTGTTATTTTCAAGTGATTGACACACATGTCAAAGTTATATAAAATCACTCTTATTTATTTTAATGGTTCACATTATACTTAATATTAAGCACAATAAAATGAATCCGTTTTAAAAACATGGAAACTGACAATATTTTTGCAACTGATATAAACTTGTCACTTTGAAGATGTTAATAAATTATCAAATCTTTAATTTGCATGAAAGAAATGAAATCATTTATTAGCATTACATACAAAACATAGTAGATATTTTTGAAAAGAATAACTTTTTTTTTTTTTTTTTCTAATTATCAGTAACAAGTTTTAATTATATTTTATTTCAGCTTTGTTAAAAGTTCCATAATGATTCCTTGAATTTTGAAAAGAATAATCTCATATATAAAAAATAAATATTAGAACCAATGGATTCTATTATTTTGATCAAATCAAAAATAGGATAAATATATTGATAAAAGAATAAAAAATTTAAAAGGGAAAAAAAAAGCCCCATCTTTATCTTTTATTGTTCACATCATTTATGTACTCTTCATTTTTTAAAAATGTAATTATAGTAAAAAATTATAAACTTTTCATTTTTGATCTACCTTTTATAATAATATTTTAAAATCCTTGGACACGATAACAAACAACAAACTTTTCATCTAAATAAATAGTTTTTAACATACTTTATATATAATTTCAAAAATTATTTATGAATATTATTAAAAAAAATTTACTATAATAATCTCTGTTTATATTAATTTTTATACTTGATGCATACTTCTAACTAATATTATACAGTAAATAAATATAAAAATATTTCAAGCCTTTTCACACTTGTTAACAAAAAATATTTAAAAATTGTTGTGACTGAAAAACGTAACTTCTTCTTTTGGTTATAAAACACGTTTATTAATGCAACACAAGAAAGAAATGATGAGGCTATATACAGATGAATAAATCCTTGTACATGATTTACTTATTTAATACGTACATCTTATTGATGAAAAACAATATCTTAACAGATTCAACATTC
>BPLR01010720.1:0-60787 GCA_021605095.1 Caerostris extrusa
AAAGCCAGAGCGCTAGCTAATTGGCAGTCAGACCGCTAGTAGTGGACCACTATCGCACACCACTATCTTCTATTGAATTTACCACAAAATTTACAGTTGCAGTTACATTCGTAACTGGAACTTTATACTTAATTCATAACTTACATTCTTACTATAATTTACTTACTTCATTACTTACACTAGTATAGCTTACATTAAATGAAACTGTGATTTATAATACAAGTAATGCAGCAAAAAGAAATTTAATACATACACTATGTGGAAGAAAGTGACGGGACACGACACTATAACGACATAAACCCATATTTATTAAAATTAATAGGATGTAGGGCTTCCTTTGGCTGCTATCACAGCTGCAACCCTTCTGGGCATGCTTTCCACTAAATTAGCCATAGTGGCAGAGGAATTTCCTTCCAAATGTTTAACAGGGAGTTCCATAGTTCAGGCTTGCTTTTGGGAGTGGGGTGCAGGCCCTCAACCAGTCAATTCGTCCCAGAGATGTTCAATTGGGTTAAGATCGGGGGCTCTGCGCCAGCCACTTCATGCGTTTAGCGTTGTTGTTCACATACCAATCAAGAGTCCTCCTTGCAACATGGCATGTTGCGTTGCGTTGTCATCATATCGTACGTTGCCTACAAAGAGAGGACATGATATATCACAGTATCTATCGGCATTCATCGCACCATCAACCTTCAGCAGTGGGCCAGCCCCATACCAAGAAACAGGCCATACCATCAATCCTCTCCCTCAAACTTTACAGTTGGGACGATACAGTCGGGCAAAAGGCGTTCTCCTGGTAAACGCCATACCGGCAAACACGTCCATCGGAGCAGCGGAAAAGGGTAAATCGTGACTCGTCACTAAAGGACGCGTTTCCAGTCATCCAAAGTCAATACGGTGGTCTTTGGCCCATCGAAGGCGCGCTTTCTTCTTGGTTTTTCGTAATCAAAGGCTTATGGGCCGCCGAACGTCAGTGTAACCTAACTTTATGGGTCTCGATACGAAGAGTCTTGGTCAACGGCAGCCACACCTGTGGCTTGTCTAAACTCATTAGCGATGTTATCCATGGATGTTTGACGGTTACTTCGAATCTCTCTGCCGAGCATCCGCCGGTCCCTGCTGGTGAGAACTGTAGGTCGTTCACTTCGGGGTTTGTTCTGACAGTGTCCCTCAGTCTTGTAGCGACACACGCAACACGTGCTACAGTTGATTTTGAGTAGTTAAGGAGGTGGGATATCTCCTAATTGACACCTTGACAAGATGCAATCCCTTACACACCTTTCTCAGGCTCCCGAAGACAACTCTTCCGTGGCGACATCTTGACAAAAAACAACTCTAGTCGACTCCACAGAGTATTTATAAGGATATGGCTGACACGTGATACCTATTATTGCGCATGTGTCAGCTGTTTGTCTACTTTTCTACTTTCGAGGGGTGTCACGTCACTTTCTTTCCGAAGATAGTGTATATTGCAATAGTTTTCTTTAAAATAGGATTAATTTAGAGATCATTTAATGATACCAATACGAGTGCTAAAATCCCTTACATTCATCATCATTAAAAAATATATAGCATTTTTTTTAAATACTTTATACTACAGAGCTTTTTGAAATAAAAATATAAGTATCCAATGAAATGCAAAAAAATCATGAACTATATATATAAAACCTGCTTTTATCATTGATTTGATTTTTCTTTCTTATGGGCAATTCTTGATAACAAAGGGAGAGAAACTTATTTGCTGAACCAATATATTTATTTCAGCACATTATTGAGTAAGATGGATTGTTACTCTTATTATTGACAAAAATTGCATCATTCTTAACTTTTCGCGAAAGCTGGCACTATTAAAAATGTTATGTTTAATGCTTGTTAATAGTGGGGGAACGGGGTTTTTTTTTCTTTTTTATATATATACGACTCTTTAAGTCAACAAAATGATTAATAGTGTATCAAATATCCCTGATTTTCACCTTTTCGGTAGTATCTTGGAAAATGTTTTGCAGTGTAGATGTTTGACTGTAGTGGGGTAGAGGGGATATTTTTAATGCATTTTTAAAACAACTATCCGAACCAATTAACTTAAAAGACGTGAAGAGTAATATAAGAAAAATCACCAGAGATACCCAACCTTAAATGATATTTTTCTTTAGTATCTCAAGGTATTATATCTAAAAGGTACTATACTATATCTATAGTAGTTATGTGATGCCTGATGCTTGTCAGTAGTGGGGCAGAAGTGTAAAAGACGAACGCACACCGCTACCTCCTTATCGAAATAATTACCGCCTTTACCACAAAATTTGCATCAATAAAGTTGTACCTTCAACAACAATTTTGACTTTTAATGAGTATATTAATAGCGTTAACTGCCATGCACTTCTATCTAGATGATTGCATTAGGATGATATTGTAAGAGAAATATGGCTTGCTCGGTATATATATATAAAAAAATAAAATAAAAAATTGGAATTTAAATACAAATATAGGATAAATAAAATTACAAATAGAGAGCTGATAAAAATATTATTTAGTTAACATATTCAGTGAGTACGCGGCCGTTTATTATTGATGGGAAGAGTAATGTCATAATCAGGAAGGATTGTACCTTCATAACTGCAGCTGCAATTTATAACATCATCATGTTATGCAACAAGCAATTAAAAAAATCGAAAAAAATGTCAATTAAAATAGGATTAATTTAAAATGATTTAATGCTAACAATACATGAGCTAAAATTTATTACAGATTAATGTAGAAAAAAATGCAAAATTTTTATATGCATATGCTGCAAAGCATTTTGAAATGAAAATATAAACACCCAATAAGTAAGAACAAAACCCTATATAAATACCAAAAACCAAATCCATTCATTAAAAGTCCATTTCCTTTCATTCAAAACAACAATTCTGTTTGATAACAAAGAAAAAAATTTAATAGTGACAATATATTTATTTAAGTTGATCATTGAATAAGATGCTTTCTTCATTTTTAAAAAAATTGTAGAAATTTTCTATTTTTTACGAAAGCTGGCATTATTTTTCACATAATGAATGAAAATTTTTAAATTGCATATTGGGAAGTCTTTAAATTGGAAAAGTAATGGTCAAAAATAACCGTTTTTTAATTAACGTAAAAGTATTAATTTTTTTAGTTCCTGATTAATCCAAAATTTTTGTTATTTTTGTAGTTTACTGCGAAAAATCTGGAAATTATTTTCTTATCTATATTATTATCATTTAATATTTCAAGTGCGCTGAATTTCTACACATAAACAACATATACAACGATATATAAAAATAATCAAACAAAAAGTTAAATAGTTTTTTAAAAAATTCATCCATTAACATTATTTATGGATGAATTTAATTCATCCATAAATATAATTTTATTATTTTTTTAATAAGTATTACATGATTTTTTTCTGTGAAGATTTCTAATTATGTAATCTCCCAACGGTTAGAAAACGATACTTTAAAACATTATTTATCACAACGTTGCATCAAATATATTTTTTTCTGTGAAAGTTTTTAAATTATATAAAAGTTATAAAACATTTAAAAAACATTTTTAACGTTATCTTGCCCAATCTGGTGCATTGGTATATATTTTTCAGATACTTTCCAAACATATCGTAGAATATTTCAAAGGAAGTATTATCCTTATTTACCTTTCATTACAGATACCACTGCCGCAAGTTATATTATTTAAGAAGCAATAAAAGAATTTGAAAAATGGTAGTTTTCATAAAATTGCAATATAGGGGCCATTGGGTTTTTGCGTCCAAAATTCTTTTCGCCAATGCCTGCCAAGTAACGGGTTGAGATTTTAAGTGAAGAGAATAGCAAAAAGTATAAAAACCTCCGGGTTACCATATTTGAGACTTATGGCTCAGTTGGCGCCACTAAAAGTCGCCAAATTCCCAAGGTCCGTATTTTGCATATTTTCCATGTCATTTCTCGTTTTATAAAAAAATTATTCTTAATGATATTAATGTACCATCATTTTAAGATCAAATGTATAACTAAATGACAATGCAATTATAAATTTTGCTAGGGAATATTAAAATATGAAAATTAAAAATATCATAAGCTAAACAAAATATAAATACCCTTTTAAAGATTTTAAAAATGTTTATAAATCTGATAAGAAAAAACAATATCCTATATCATTTATTCTTTTATTTTTTTTTTTAAATTTTGAAATATAATGAAGTATCCAACTAAAAAAAATGGAAATACTTTACCTGAATGAATTATGATCAAGTATAATATTTAAATATAATTTTGTACAAGTATGTTATTACCAACATTTCCATCACATATTTTGAGCGATATCTTAAATGTTTTTCACGTTAAATCCAGTTTAAAATTTGAAAAATCTAGAGAAATGTAATGATGTGAACATTCAAATTTGCATAACTGTCACTAACAAAACATTTAGCATAACTTACAATTCATATGATGCAAGACATATTTCAATAAAAATCCTATAAATAATATTTCAAAAGATCAATTTACATTTGAAATCTGCTTAAAACCAATTAACAAATGAAAGTGTTATTATAACTTTAGAGTAAAAAGTAAATAAGCAATTAACTGATTTAACTCGAAATGAGATTTTGAAATGGGTTATTCATAAGTTCAATATAATCCTACATTTCATAAAAGTATATTTATAAATTTACAATAATTGTTATTATATCAGAATTATTTTTTCCTCTATTACTTCTTCAAACGGTTATTAATTATTTTAATTATTCTATAAAATTATTCTATTGGAACTTCATGTATGATATATGAAATGAATACATTAAATATAAGTCACTACTGAAATCACAATAAAAATTAAATTTTAATAAATTTTCAATGCATTGCAGATATGAATGATTTCTGAATTTGAAAATCTTTATAAACTAGTGAAAAAAAATAGCACAGATGATATACGTGAAGTACAAAAACTGCAACAAAAATATTTTCCATATTCACTTATTTCAATTTAATAAAATAAATAATAAAAATTCTGTTTTTACATTTGAAATTAAAATTTTCTGGTTTTCAAAAATTTATCGAGTGAAAAAATCATTAATAAATTAAATAAAATAACTTACTCAAATTATTTAATTATCAATAAAAGAAAGGCCCATTTTTTAGTAAATTTTTTTAATAGATAAACACAGAAAAAACCAATAAAAAATGTACAGGTAGATATAGTTTCAAATCAATTATGAACACATATAAAATTATAAGCAACAAATTTAAAATTTAAAAACAATTCATCTGTAAACGACTTTATTAGAGATCACTACATAAGCAAACTCAGAATGACTATAGAAGGCACAATAATTTTTCCTCACTAGAATTATATCACAGAAGCTTAATTATGAAAAAAAAAATGAAGAGCCTTTTTACAGGATTGTATAAATGTATAAAAGGAATAGCTGTACATTTAGACTAGATAATTGTACTAATCTCCTAAACTACTAATTATTGATGTACATCACAAAAAATATATATCATTTGATATAAAAAAACTAAAAAGAGTTATTATGTACAAACTCTGTTAAGTAATTTCTAATATTGCACTTCAGTAAATAACTTTTTTTTATAAAATTATGACTTAACAAAGCATTTATAAATCATGTAGTACAAATGAAAAACAATACATTGGCTTTTCATTCATATAATAAATAATAATTTGTAATAGATATGCAACTTAATATTCATTAATTTTAAATATCCAAGAAAATATTATTATACAACAGCACAATATTTCAAATATACACTTTATAAAAGAAATAATTACAGATCAGGATTGGAATTTTAAAAGAAACAACATTTCTATAGAAATGCCATTTTCTAGAATCAAATAACTTGTGTCATTTATATAAAGATACCAATTTCTAAACTTGAAAATCTCCTATATAGTATTCAAAATTAAATAAAAAAAAATTAATCGTTTATTAATTTAAAATAGTTTTTTATTTTTTCCATAATGAAAAGTAACACAACTGTTTAAAAAATTTGATCACCAAAAAATTTCTAATTGCATATAAAAATATAAATGAACTTAATATTAAAACAGAACAACTTACTTATGTGACTTTAAAACAAGCAATAATACAAGAATATTGTCATAATGTTTGCCAAACAAACTCAGTAGACTTAAATAACGAATAAATGACAGAAATTATAAAGATATTTAAGAAGCTATATAGAAACCAAATTTAGCAATCAAAGATTTATCAAGCATTTGATTTATTGGTACAACAGGTAATAATAAAATTTTTGATGATTTCAAATTCAGGGAAATGTGTGAAGAACTAGTACATCAATGTATAATGTAACTTAAAAAATATACACCTATTTAAAATTCATAGTAAATAAATAGTTTTCACTATTAAAATTGCAACACTTTACATAGAATTTTATTAATTAAATTTATGGAGGGGAAATGGTTTAAAAAGTTTTTGAAAAAAAAAAATTAATATTTATAATTATTTAAATGATATTATTTACAAGCAAAAAAAAAAAAAAAAAAAACCTATGTCCTCTGCAATCATTTGAATTGCAGAACTAAAAAAAAAAAAAAAGTGTTAAAATATTTCTTCTTCAGGATTGTCTTAAGATTGGCAATAAAAATAAAGAATTTGGATTAAATTGTAATGAATTAAAGTTGTATTTTTATTATGATTTATTTATGAATTTGAAGCAATAGAATTACTTATAAATGATAAACAAAAATATTAACATTAAAATAAGTTTGTATTATTTTTTATAATTAAAAAAAAAACATTCTTCAAATTATTTCAAAAATGGTAATTTTTAATTCAATAAATGAGTTTAAAATTCTAGCGAAACCTTGGATGGATTTGTTTATTTCAAAAATTTAATTAATTAAAATTTCATGAAATACTAAATAACAATCATCATAATCTATTGTTTCTGAAAATTATAATTTAGATGCTGAAAGCTATATATCTTTCAAACAGTGAAATGAAAGCATTAAAAATTTCACATACAGAATTTTAAATAAGGTCTATTACAGAAACACATTCTTAATAGCAACAATACTTTAACATAAATATGACTAGTTAGAACATGGAACTACATATTGCACTTCATACATCTTGCACTTTTAAATAAAATGACTTAAAAAGAAAACTTATACAACATTTCAAAACTTTTATTTAGGATTAACAATAAAGAAAATAATTTTAAATTTTAAGAAAATTAAAATAATAATTCTTACTATTAAATATATAAAATATCTATAAACAAAAAAAGATATTATGCATTAATATAATAATTAAGTAGCTGATTAACACTAAAAATTAACAATAAATAAATCAAGAAAAAAATCATTCAAAATAAAATAATGCTTTTTTTCTATATTAAAAAAAGAAATGAAGAACTTTAAAAATCATATTTTACGAGCAATAATTATTTGAATTCACCATTAATAATGTTTTATTTTAAAAATATGCATAAAATATATCAACTTATAAAAAATATATAAGTAATCATGTATTTTTTAATTTTGAGTTAATAAAGTAATTTAAATAAGATTATATATTTTAATCCAGTTTTTTTTTTTTTTTGCAAGTTTTTTTAATTTACATATTAAAATTTAAAAAATTAATAAATGTATTTTCAGATATAAATTAAAGCAAACTGGAACTAGAATATCAAAACAATTTTATAAAATACATAATTCTTATTTTCCTGAATTTTTTAATATCTAAAAAAAAAAATTAGACTTTAATAAAGATTTATGAAACCTGATCTGGAATATTGCATAAAATAATATAGCATAAAAAGATTTTACAATATATATATATATATTCATATACTTAATAATTTATAATACTTAAAAGAATTGTTTCATAATTTTCTTGTTAGTTACTGCATCCATCACAAAAATAAATGTTAGTAATCTTACAAATTACTAGCTAAGAAAAGTGGCACAGCATTTGATATCAATGTCTAAAAGTACTTATATACATTACACTGCTATCAATTTAAAATCCATTGATTTTAAAAATTTGTCAGTTATTTCTTATTAAAACTGATTATTTGCTAGAATATGGATGGAATATTTTTCATCAAGAATAAAAAGGTGGGGGACGGCGAATTAGATTTTCCAATTCTTTTTGTTTCTTTATAAGACCCTAAAAATATAAAATATAAATTAATATATACATACTTATTCAGTTTTTAAGCATTTTTTTCTCATTTCAAAATATAAAAAAAGTAATATTTATATCTAAACTCTGATTCGAAAATAATATAAAATATGTAATATATTAATATAAGTTATATTATAATAATTGTTTTAATACAAGTATATTTTCTCAATTATTTTGCATTATATCAAATAATATAAATAGATAGTATAAATTAAATAGTTCCATTTCTCATTTAAGTTAAAATATAATTGTAAAACTAAAAATATTAGTTTTTACATTTGTGAAAAAAAAAAATTAAACAGCAAATATATATATATATATATATATATATATATTCATACATTAAATAATATTTTATGAATATAATATGTACAATTTTGAAATATAATTCAATTTAAAACTAATAACATAACAATAAATAAAATAACAATTATTGTTTTAAATTTATACAATTTTTATTGTTTTTATTTAACGATTATAGCTTTCACCAAATAAAAATCAAGGATTAAACAAAGAACTACATAAAGACTATCGTAGATATATTTAACTAATTTTAATTTTACCTATTGCTAAATACCAAGATACATTACAACTTGTAATCTCCTCATGTTAGTTTTCAATGATATTTAAATTATTGAAAAGAATTTTTTTAATTTAACAAAATAATTTAATAAAACATTTTGTATCTCCCATATATTTATATCTTCAATTTAAAATATCTTACTTTTAAGAATTTAATACATAAAAAAAAATATATATAAATATAAGAGCATCAAAAGAGAACTAAATCATATACTTTTGAGGAACAAATCAGATAGTTTTAAAAAGATAAATCATTAAAGAGTACCTGTCTCAAAGAAGATAAATTTTGTAATATCCTATCTTGCCGAGGTGTGGGTCTACCAGTTACAACTTCTGGGCATACGAGAGGATTCTGAACATAAAAAGATTAATAAGAACATATTATAAAATATCTATAATAACTAAAATTATAAAATCAGTATTAAAGTAATATATATATATATATGTATTAAATATGCATATGTTCCTGCATGTTAAAAAAATGTTTAATAAATCTAAGTGAATATCTTTAATATGTAAAATAAATGTTTCATAGCATAAATCTAATTATTTTAATATGTGCAATAAGAAACCGCTTTATATTAAAATAATTAAATCAAAAGTAAATGATAAAATTGCATTTCATACATTGTAACTTAGAAAATTACATCAAATTACTAAAAATTGCATCATTTGCCTTTGTAACTCAGTCATATAATATCTTTAATATGTAAATTTACAACTTATTGTTAAATTTTCTAGCAAAAAAAAAAATTATTTTCAAATTTCTTTTCTACCAACCAGAAAGTAGAAAATGAGTATTTATATAACAATAAGTAGTTAAAAAGTCTTTTGCTATAATTTTCTGATGCTTATCTTCAAAGCGACAAAAAGTATATCATTAAATACTTGGCAATTAATTAAATTACAAATTTATTGTTTCAATTTATAAACTAAATATTTTTACAAAGCATTTTATCAATAACTAAACTTGTTAAAACAAAGTAGATATCATTATCATTAATACAAGAATTTTTCTTACATATTCCTAAAATATTAAATTATAATATTTAATTCAATTACTACTTCTTGCATTTATTATCAATTGTCTATTCCTTTAAAAAGCATATATTTGAGAGAATAAAGAAATTTTAAAACATATCATAGTTTGAAGCATAATTTTTAGCTCAATTTATGCATCTTAAAAATATTTTTTTAATAATTCTGTTAATAGAAAATTTTATGCAGCACATTTCAAATTGTTTAACTTTTTTTCCTTTTTAATTGGCAGGCTTAAATAAACATGATACCAACAAAATAGACCAGCTCAAGGCATCCCTCAAAAGATATTGCAGAAGATTTATTATTGTCTTGATGTCTATTAAGACATAAAAAAACTCATTGCAAAACTTATTAAGATAATTCTAAAACCATATATAAAAATTCTAAAATGTTTCGTAGATCTTTTTAAAAATTTTAATTGAAATTCATACAGATATGTTACCCAGTATTTAAAGTACTAAAACTGTGGTAATCTTATTCAATCATATATAATCAAGAAGAAGTGAGAAAGCCTACAGAAAAAAACATACTTGAGCTAGAGGCGATTTAGGTTTTGAACTCCCGGCAGATGATACAGACGCTGTTTCACTTTTTGCACTACTTTCTGCAGATGATGCTCTACTGCCTTCTTCAACTTTTGACCTAACCACACTTTCTAGGTCAAAACTTTCTTGATCACTCCATTTCCGCCGTTGTGTTGTGAGTGGTGGCGGCAGTTCATAGTGAAATGAATCTCCAATCATACGTGGATAAACACCAGGCACATGTGGTGGAGAAAATACGTGGTAATTAGCAGAAGGGTGAAAACTTTCTTGACTGTGCCACTTGACGCATTGGTGGAAGACTACCTCCTCCACAGGATGGCGCAGCATATCTATCAATGTGACGTGATGGTGATGGCTCAGAGCCACCAATGATTGATGGAAGATTATCAGAGCTTTGTGAATCTCTACGATAAAGGTGAGAACGGGACAAATAATGATTATATTTAGGTGAATTGTAATTGAAATATGCAATGGTTTCGGCAGAACCACAATCAGAACGGAAACCTGATGGTTGTTGGTAACAGGGGAGTTGAATTACTTCTTAATTGGCGATAAGATCTATAACAAAAATAATTAAATGCTTTCTTAACATGGAAACTGGAAAAAATAATTATGAAAGAAACTTTCATTTTCTAAGAAATTCAATTTAATACTATTCAAATGTTTTCATATGAAAATTGTTCATATAATTAAATTGCAAGTTTTAATTTATTATATATTTAAATGTATTAACAATTTAACTTTTGATTTAATAATGATTATTAAATTATAGATTTAAATAACTAAAAATATTAAAATAATTATTTATTTATTTGAAAGTTGAAATATCTTTAAAATAACATATAAGAATTAAAAGTATAACATTAAGGCATGCCAAAAAGTATAGCTCTAGAAATTATTTATACCAATAGACAATTATTTATCTGTTTGAATACAATAAAAATATCAGAATTTTTCTATTAAAACTAAACATTTTAGAAACAATTTTTGAAGATTAAACACTCTAAGTTCAAATTAAAATATGATTATAATTTGAATAATTTTATTTCCTGGGTTTCTTTAAATCCAAACAAAATGAAATACATTACAATAAAATAAGTTGTATTTTAAAATATATATTACAATGCTAACCTTGTTTCAAATTCAGAACTACTATAACCTAGAGTACAATCAGAACTGCTTGCAGCTCTTCTACCTCTCAAGCTTGGATATGATGTAAGCACTGACTTCCGCGATGACTCATTTGCTTTTTGTGCAGCAAGCTCCCGTGCCCAGTGCTGTTTACGTAATTCTTGCATCTTTTTTCTCTTTGTAAAATGAGGATCCCTTTCGGTCATTCGGACATAAGATTTGGATGGCTGGTTAACACCCCATTTAGGTCGGTCACTGGCTTGAATATTTTCACTACACTGCAGTCTGCGCTGAACTTTATAAGGCTTACTGTGTTGTACGCGAACAAGACGTTTGGCAACTGGACTGTGGAAAGAACTTGTGTTGCTGTAATAAAAAAACTATACATAAACTACAAAAAAAGAAATTCATCGAGATTTTTTTTTAAGTATGCTTATTTTCTAACATTTAAACTAACACTTAAACTAACTTTACTAACATTAAACTAACTTTTTTTTTTTTTTAATTTCTATATAATATAAGTTTATTAATATTGCATACATGATATACAACATCAGTATAAGGCATCATTGTAAAAATATTACAGAAAATGCCTCATCCTTTATTAACTTCTTATTCATATACTTAATATGGCATTTCTGATAGTATTGAGTCATATGGTTGGAAGAGATACAGCTTTTCAATTGTAACTGCAATTTTTAAATGTAAACTTTACATATTATTTTCTTCTTTATTATCACTTCTTAAATAATTTTCATGTTACTAGTAGTTAAGAAAAATGTGTTACTGATGTAGAAACTTATAAAGTCTGGAAGATTATTTCTTAAATTTGATTTTCAATTTCGTTTAAATTATGCTTTTCTTTTTTTTTTTTTTTTTTTTTTTCATATTTCTTGTTTTTCTCCAAAAATTATAATCTTGATTCTGTTAATTTTAATTTAGTATTATAAACTTTAAATTCTAATATATATCTATTTATATTATATAATAATAGATAGATAGGGGTTTAAAAATTAATTTATAGATAATATAGAATAAATCATTAAAAATTAGAGAATGAACAAAATCAAATGTGGCCTTTTGTAGAGTTGCAAATCAATTGCTTGATAAAATTTTAAATTGCTAAAAATGCAAGCAACGACTGTGATTATAAATAAAGCAAAAATTTAAAGTACTATTTTTTTATGTTAAAAAATTGATTTAATAATTATTCAGTTCATGTTAAAAATAAATAGCCTTTTCAGAAAGATACAATAAAAAGCTCTCATATAACAAACCTTTCAGTTGATTCTGCATCTTCTCCTGTATATTTCCATAGTGGATATCAGTCTGTGTACCAAATTCTCTAGCTGCATGTCCAGTTCTTGCTTTCACTCGAAATATTGAGGGAGTTAAAACTCTGTCCCACAACATACACAGAACTTTTTCATTCTCAGATAAAGGTAGAGTTTGTATACCTAATTCTTTTTATTGGCTGATTCACAATCAGATTCCATTACAGAAGGTTTGCTTGTGTCTTGATTATTCTGCTGATTAGTAAATTTTGATTGTTCTGCTTTAGCAGCTAAAAGAAAAATACCAAATTCAACATATTTATTAAATAAAATAAATTAAAAAATATTTGCTACATTAATTAAAATAAAATATTAAAATAGAAGTTACATAGTTCAATTTCTTTTTCAATTTGACTGCTTGAAGGTCTGTATGTTAGGCAACTAGTGTTGTACGTCTCCCTTACCTCCTACCACAACAGACAGCATTTACATTGTGCAAATGAGTTTTCTTTCTTTTCGGGTTTTTTTTTTTTTTTTCTTTTTTTTTCTTTTAACACAATGATTATCCATGAGTTTACATATGAAGAGAAGCAAACACTTGATATATTCCATCTAACATACAGGAAAGGGAACCATTCAGGAAATTGTGTCCTTGTATGGGGGAATGTCTTTAGGTATGCGCACAAACCATATGTGTTGCTACATGGAACTCAATACTCAAAAGCACAGAGATAACATAATGGATCTTGTTCATCTGTATGCTGCTGCAACTGACGTTATCTTTTATTTTGCAAGCAGATAATGCTTGAGAAATTTTTTTTTGTATTAAATTTATATGTTCAGATTTAGAGCATTTTATGTTTTTTTTTTTTTTTTTTTTTTTTTTGTTATCACAAAAAGAGTTTTTGAGTTATGAGTGGTATAATACATATATCCCTCAATTTGCTTGCATACTTTTTTGAGTTATTAGTTTTCAATTTGACTTTCGAAAGTGAGTCAAGTCATTTACAATAACATGAGTCATTGAAAATTATTCTCATTTAAAAAATATTTTAACATATTTCTGTAATATTAAACTTAATAAATTAGATTAAAAGCATCATCATTCATGATTAAAATAAACAAAAGCACTAAATATAAAGGTTGTATAATAGACACATTCAAGATCTTTACTACTTGAATGTCTTTAGATCAGAAAAACATATCATGTAACGCAAAAAAAAAAAAAATGTAAGTTTTTTTTTTTTTTAAAGTTAAAATATATAAAAATAACTTTTAAAAAAAAAATTATCTGTTAATCAGAAAAGATCAAAAACTGATTATACAAATTAAATTTTTGTCCTTTGTTTTGGAAGAAATGTTTATTTGTTAGATGTTTTGTATGTAGAAGAAGATGTTTTTATTTTTCTCAAAGAAAAATTATTAAAATTTTAATTCATATTAATTAGAATAAATATATTAAAAATCATAATAAAAATATTCATACTATCCATATTATTATCCATTTTCAATTGTGATTCTAAATTGTTAGACAAAGATTCAACTTGGTTATTAATTTTTCTTGTAGGTGAAGTTATCAAGTCTTGATTTTCAGATTGCATGGGAAGCAATTTTTGAATTTTCTTAGATTTTTTTTCCATTTCAGCTTGAACTTGAGCTAGTTGCATGGCTGAAACTAAGGCTTGGTGTTTCTTTTCTTCCATTTCCTTAAAATAATTATTGAGACTTTAAAATTATCTATAAAAAGTACTATATAATGCTTTACCAAATTTATCATAGAATTGTTTTATTTCAAAAAAAGTAGATATAGTATAATATACGATAGATAGTAAAGTCTAAATATAATAAAAACTAAATAAATATATAAACTAAAATAATATAAAGTTTTGAAATAAAAGCTAGCATTACTTTTGTATTCATTTAACATTTTTTACCCCAATATAATTTGTTATTATAGTTTTCATTTTTTGGTACGAGTTAATTTCTATGGTATCAGAAATATCAAAAGGAAAATAAATTATTTTTAGTTAATTTGTTTAAAATGAAAAATTTTATGTTTATTTTTCTGCTTTAAAAATAGGATATATATATATCTATCTTTTTTTATATTTCTACATCAATTTGATTATATTTCATTTTTATCTTGATCATTAAAATAAAGAAATATCTAAAATGGTAATTTGCAAAAAAAATTTGTTTTAAATTTATAACATATAAAACCAAAAATTTTAATTTATTGAGAATATAAAATAAAGTTTAACTAGGATGAATAATCTAAAGAAAAACAAAATGTATTTCATACGGCTCTATACTATATTCTAATCAGCACAAAAATTATTTAACAGTTTATTTATTAAGTGCATAATATCTTCTTATTCTCAGATTCATGTATTGTAATTTTCTACATGTATTAAATGCATCAAACCAAACATTATATGTTTAAAACAGAAATGTATATGCATAATTCATATGTATATTATGTCTTAAAGCATATATGATGCATTACAAAGTTAAACAAATATTATATTATAAATTGTTTAAAATATTTACTTGGATTAATTATTCATATTTGTTTAATTTCATAAATTTAATACATAAAACTAAATTTAATATTACATGATACCCTAACTTAATAATATGCCTGAAATACAAAAGAAACTGTTATATATTGCATAATGGTAAATAGAAATGCATAGTTTAATCTAAATATAAAACAGATCTTATAAATTATAATTGAAATAAAAGTTGAAAATAAATTTTTAATTAAAGATTTTACTAAATTTAAGAATACCCAATCTATAGTATCTGTTTGTCCTTTTATAACTCCTCAAGAACTTATCAGATAAAATTGAAATTTTTATAGATATAAATCGCCCTTAATATATAAGCTAATTTTTTACATACATTATCTATACTACAATCTAGATTTATAGTATATGTTGATCAATCTGTTTTGCCTTTAGCAAGCCAAGGACTCATCTGATTAAGATAAATTTTATACATGTTCAAGATACAGTCGCTTAATATATAGACTACTTTTTACATCAATTATCTAGATAAATTTGTTTTGTGAAAATATAATTAAAAATACCGATAAAGTTCAATTATCAATTATCGATTGTTTTTGTATAAAAGCATGTCATTTGTTTTATTTGTATATTGTTTTTCAATTGACTCAATGTAAAAAGAAAAAATTTGTTTTTTTATGAAATATAAAAAGTCAGTATTTCATTCAATACAGTTTATAAATAATAATAATGATGAAGATGGCAGAAAAAATAAGCATCAAATTTATTTAGAATTAAATAGTAATTATTTTTCTTCTATATAAAATTAACTTATTTATGAAATAGTGAATTCTTCCTTACTAACATTTTAAACTTCCAACAAATAAAATAAAAATCATTCAATTGGGTATAATTTTTCAAGTTTGATATTTCAGTCAAAGATGCTTAAAAAAGAAAGTCCAATTTAAATTCATCAACTCAAACATAAATTTATTAGTAAGGATCCACCATGAATTCCCACAACAAACTATAACCTTGAACTCAAGGTTAATAGATCTTTCTTTCAAGGATGGATTGTCTTTCTTGTTTCAGCTGTGCATAATAATGAAAGTAATGAACAAAAATTAGTTTATGATTGTGAATGGCATAAAGTATCTTGCTATCATTAGTCAGATTTAAGTTGTGAAACTCATTTAGCATGTTCTTACACAACAATCAGAACCTGCAATCAAATGTGAAGAAAGTAAAGCTGCAGTGAGACATAGATATTATAAGTTAAAAAATAAAAAGAGGCAAGCTTGGCATTGAAATTCTTTTATTTCAGTTATTTGTGAATCAGAGTCTAGTGAAAGATCTTTTGATCCTCAAAGTCATATCATTCTTAGAAATCAGAATCTGATTAAGAACAGTAACAATGATAAAATGCTGATATACAGAGATAAAATCTTTGTTGGCAAACAAAAATTACAAACATACATGGCCAGCAAAGTGTGTGGATACTGCTAGTAAACTTATAAAAAACAATAGATCTTGCAAAAATTATTGAAATTAGTCTTAAATTTGATGAAAGAAAAATGAAGAAAAAAATAGAAAAATAAATAATAATAATGAGAACACAAACCATGGGAAAATAACAAATAATCCAAGATTTATTTAATTTATTAAAACCTGCATAGCCTTTTATTAACATAGTTATTATTTATTGTTTTTTAAGTTTTATGCTAAAAAAATAAAGAATATAGTTTTTAGCTGCAGTTTAAATTTATGCTTTTGACCAGTTTTTCTTGTAAAGAATAAACAATTGTTTAATTTTACTAAATTGGTAGTTTTTATAATTATTTATAATTTTAATTGTTTATGTGATCGATTTATTATTGTGAGAAATACTTTTTTTTTTTAATTATATGTTGATACAAACTTATTAAAAATATACATTACTATACCACTTATACATAGTTATTTACAAAAATCAACAAATATATGGAAATTTAACAAAAACATTTGTGATACTGAAGAAGGTTTTGTGATAATTTTAAAAACTAATGTGATGAAAATTTTATGAATGATAATTGATGAATTTCAATTCTGTTAAACAATTTCTTTAATTATTATTGTTTGCTTATAATTTACTAATCATGTTTTAATAAAACTCTATTTTTAGATGTAAATAATGATATAAATTGACACACGAAAATAATTAATTCAATTTAATACCACATATTGAAATAAAGCACATAAATAAAATTATTTTAAAACAGTTTTAATAATTATAATGTTCTCCTCAAAAGGACATATTAATATACACTTACAGCCTTTTGTTTTATTCTTAATTGTTCCTCTTCATACTCTGCCTGTATCCGAGCTCTCTCTGCTTCCAACCTTCTTTTCTTCTGCCTCCTCTTCTTGTTTTTTTTTCTCTCCCTTTCAGCCTGCTGCCTACGTTGCTTCTCTTCCATTTGCAAGCGTATTGCTTGCTGATATTCTTGAGCTTTCATTCTGCGTTCTTCAGCAAGTGCAGCAGATACAGGATCTAAAGTAAATCCTTGTCCTCGCATGTAACTTCTTTAACAAAAATCATTATGTCAATAATCCCAATGCATATAATAATTCAACATATTTTTCTCTAACTATTTTCTTATTATACAGTTATCATATTGTATTTACTTTATGATAAACATTTATAGCATAATGCTTATAAAATATTTGCATTACAATTTATTTCATTAAGCTTTTTATCTAATAAGTAAAAATTGTTTTTAAAGAAGTTTTGTAAATATTAATATAAATAAAAATCCATGATAAAACTTCAAAAATGTTTTGCCACAGAAACAATACAAAAATTGCAATTATCACTAATTCATTCAATGTAATGTGATATCTAAAATCTATATAAAAAAAGATCACTTAAAAGTTTAAATTTAAAAATTTATCAATTAAATGTATACCTTTTTCTTACAATTAATACTGTGAAAAAAAGGACAATGGAAAATAATAATGCTACATGAAATTTTTAGGAAAATGTGCAATTAATATTTAAATGTATTTTTTCCCATCATCACATAAGGAAATAAATTAAAGAAAAGTTGCTTTTAAGAATATCAAAAACTTCCTTATCAAAATGTTTTAGAAATCAATAATTTCAAATAAAAATTGCCTTAAATATTAATTAGAAGTAACAAAATTTAATTCAACTCTGAATTATAACATATTTTCATTTTCATGCATCTTTAATTTTAAAATACAGTTATATTTATCAATATTTTTGGATATTTAAAATCAAACTTATCATAAAAAAATATCAAAAAGAGAAAAATTATGTTTGAAATATAGTAATACATCTTCAGTACTAGAATATAATAGTGTTATATTAATATTATACCTTTCATTTCTCTTTTGAAATTATGATAATCATCTAAATTTGATATCAAATACATGCTAAAATCTATTAGGTAAAACTGCACTTTCTATTCTTTTTCTTCTAAGATTTTATTAAAATAAACAGGAGAATTTCTCTACTAATGCTATTCCTCGAAAAAAACCCTGAGGTATTAGTAAAATACCTTCTGTGAAAATCATTTGCTCCAGGTACAATTGACCCATCAACAGATACTGAAATACTTTCTGTGTCTTCCTTATTTATCCATTGAGGTTCAGATATTTGTGACATTTGAATGTGTTCTTGATATCGTCTTTGTTCTTCTCTTTGATAATCTAATATAAAATAGTTAAATAAATTTGTTAGTGTTTCATCAAGGAAATTTTTGCAAAAAATTTTGATATTTTATTAATATATATCCCAGATAGAATATTTAGTGCAATCAATTCACTAAAAAGAATATAACATATAAGATAAAAATGTTTTGTAAGTTATTATATAAAAAGAAATATTTAGTAATCAATCTTCTTAAATTTTTAATTAAATATAGATTATCGTCTATTTTATAAAATTAATTATAAACAACCATTAAAAACAACTTACTTTTTCTCTGTAAAAAAATGCAAAAATAGCAGTAAAACTACACATTGATATATCAATATTAAAAACTGATTTTTAACTACAATACATATTACAAAACAAAATATTTTGATATAGTTGTTTTTCTATGCAACTTTCCAGTTTTGGGAAAATTCAATTAAATAACAATAACATTTATGTAGCAATTATAATAGCATGGATGATATTCTATAAAATTAATTTTTTCCAACCACAAAGAAAAAAATAAATAATAAACAAGACTTTTTCTTGTTGAAAAGCCAATTGACTTTCCTTGATTGTGAAAGAAATAGAACATATAACTGTACGATTTTATTCTGATGGAAAATCATGTAAAAATACATGCCCCATAGTTATGAAACCATTAAATTAAACATGAATTTTAGAGATTTAAAAGATTAGAAGCTAGTTTCAACAATATTAAATTGTTTCATCAAATAACAAACAAACAAAATACAAATAACCTTATACCAACTTTGAAAGCTATATTAAAAAATACCAAATAGTTCCTATTGCTTAGCAATATATATAAACAAATTCTTTAAATTTTTCATACGTACACATACATACATAATGAAAAATTTATGCAATTTATTTTGTTTTAATAATTATTTTTAAAAACAATATTTATATATATTGTTTAAAAATTGTAATCAAAGGGATTTCCACAGCAGGTCTCTCTTTTTAAATAGCTATGCAATATAATAATTTAACAGCAAATATATCCACTATTTATACTAAAAATATTATACTAACCTAATTCTCTAAGCCACTGTTCTTGCTTATAACAATCACTTGAAACTAATTCACTGTCAGTATTCTGGAAAACAAAATGATTTAATATTTCAAATTTGTTCATGAAAATAAAATTTACTTTTACAAAAATTATATTATGATTTTGTTTACGAAAATCCAACTGTTCTTAATCAAACAAATTAAAAAAATTATAATGATATAAAAATATAACATTTATACGATTATATTTTTCTCTCCTTTTAACAACTTTTTCTGAAATAAATTTAAATAAAAAAAAAATGTATTTCATTTTTCTTAAAAATATCTAAGATATTTCTTAGAAATTAAGATATAAATATATATATAAGATATTTCTGAAATTAAGATATATCTTGCTTTCTTATTGTTAATTGGTACACCAATTAACAGACAATTAACAGACAATTTAAACAAAACAGAATGTTTACAAAAATTTTATTTTTATTTTTTTTTAATATGCGTTTTCAAATTTTGTCTTTTTGATTTCATTTACTATTTTTTTTTTTTTTTCATTATGAATATTGTGAAGAAATTTTTACTATATTGCAATTAATAAATAATTAAATTTGTAAAGCAAATCTTAAAAAGCAACTCAATAAAATAAAAAACATATTTAGCTAAATTATTAAGACCAACATTAAAATTATTTACCATCCTTTTTCATAAGAAATTATTTAAATAATCATGACTATCATATGTTACTTACATTTTTAAAACTAGGGAAGGGGGAAATGAAAACAAATGTTTTTTTAATGCAAAAATAAAAATTAACATTTTTCCACTAATAAATTTACATTTTACAATTTATACTTTTGCTTTCTTTTAATATAATTTTAAATCAAAACTCTACTAATTTACTTTTATTTTTTTAATCCATGTAATTCAAAAAAAATTTTGACTGAAATATTTGATGAATTTTTTTCAAATAACTAAATTAAAAATGAAAAATACTATCCAGTTTTTGTTTATACTTCATTTGTAATTTTTAAAAGTACAATTTCAGTTAAAAGTTTTAAACAGCAAAGCTTATTTAAAGATGAACAAAATAGATAATTAAATTATAAATAATATCACCTATAAAAAATTAAATACTAACACCAAATGCAATAGAACTTTTAAAAACTGGAGGCACAGGTTTGACTGGTTGAGCAACAGATGTGTAATTGTTGGGCAGAAAAGTGCTATGATCTAATGTATTAGGCAAAACTCTACAGTTAGGAGATGGAAGGCAACTTGGAATTCCTGAAGGCACAGAACTGGTATAAGGCATGGCACCTGAAGTTTGAACCATTAAAAGCTGAAAAGGATTATAAAATAATTAGAGACTATTTTTAATTGTGCAGTATTATCCTTTTTAATACTGTTTGTTATTGTGCTTTTGGAACTATTAATACTATTATCAAATGAGAACAAAAACAATCCCTAAAACACATTTCTTCCATTGTAAAACATAATTCTTAAACTCTTGTTAGCTTAGGATGGTTTAAGCAGTTAACCTAATTGAATAAATTTAATACAAATTGTTTCGATTTTTGACGAATAGTATTCTATTTACACAAGAACTGAGTAATTGTAAAGATAAGTACTTGATTATTTGCCCTTGATGTAATAGGCGCCACAATTTGAGTCTTCTTTTGGGAGCACCAGCACCAGGTTTTCCCCAAGGATTCCAATCGATCATTTCTGCTAAAAATTTAAATTTCTTTTAATAACATATAAGTTACATTCAACTTAGTAATTACATAATAAAGAGATGCCATTTTTCAAAAACTGAAAAAGAAGAATTTAAGAACATTTTTAACTAAGAAACTAAGACAATTTTTACCATTATACTACTGTGTCCAAAAAGTAAGACCAATTTTCAATTAAAAATTCCCAGGGCTTATGGAATTTCAATTTTTTTTTTTTTTTTCCTTTTTTAAGTTTCTGGCACTGTCTTTGACATATGTGAGAAATTTGACGTCAAAATATTCATTAGTGTTTGAGTTACGCTTGACTTTGTGAGATGCTAAAACTGATTCCGGCGATTTTTGAAATGTCTGAATTAATTGATCAAAGAACTTGCATTAAATTTTTTTTGCGGAAACGTATAGAATTTGGCAGAAGGCTTTTGGTAAGTATTCCTATATCGGAAAGAAATGTTTAGAAATGGTAAAAACAGTCCAAAGAAGACAGAGAAAGCGTTGAAGATGAAGAACGCTCTGGTCGACCATCAACCTCAACCGACGAGCTCACGTCCAAAAGATTAAAGATTTGGTGCCTGCAAACCGTCGATTTACAATTAGAGACCTTGCTGATGATGTTGGAATTTCAAAAGGATCGGAAGGAAGAATAAATAATGAGTTTTTGAAAAAAATAATTGGTCTTACTTTTTGGGCACCGTAGTATATTAAGATTCATAAAAAACAAAAATTTTATAAATATACTTAACATTTCCTGAAATATGTTGAAAGTGAAATTCAGTGAATTTTAAATTGAAAAAAAGTCATCTTGAAGTAAATGCATCATTTGAAGAGTAAAATTTTAAATAAGCAATTCCCTTAGTGTAAAAATACAACAAATGATAAGAATGTGAAATACACAAATTACAATTTAGATTTCTATTTATCTAATTTATCTAGATTATTTTTAAAGATGGTATAATTCTGTGTATACTTTAAACTAGTATAAATCTTGAATTCAAATTGCCAAAGATATATATATTTCTGGAAAATAGCTACTTTTGTCAACATTAATTTAAATTGGGTAAATTAAAACTACAATAAAATATATTGTTATTATTCGAATATATATATATATATATTAGTTTCCGTTGCACCACAAAAATATTCACTTTATACCAATATTACAGCATTCAATTTTCAAAATTATTTCTATCAAGATTATGATCATAATCTCACACTAGCAGCATGTTATTTTTAATTAATTATATATAAAATTACAGATATTTTTTTAAGTCCCTTTGTAGAATTACTCATTAGAATTTTCTATAAAATCATTGTTTCAAATATCATAATTCCAAATCAACATATTTTAATTATGTGCTGTTCAAATTATCAAAGAAGTAATCTCAGATCATAATATGCTTCATCAAGTTATAAACCTATTAGATTTTAATTGAAATGTTACAAGAAAAAATTTTTGACTGCATGTAATTTTAATAATAACATCAATTACATAGGGCACCAAAAAAATTGCAATACTTATTTTCATAATAAGACGTTTTTCTTAAGCTTTTCCAATTGCTTTCCCATCAATTTTTTATGTCAGAGCCAACAAATACACCTTTTAACTTTACTTCTGAGAAATGAGAGAAATTTTTATATAGGTACTGGAAACAAAGCTCAATTTTATATGCAATAGGTGAGAGTAAAAGTTTTTATGGGTTCACCACTCACATGTTTAATATTTTTGCATGCTGTTGAATACTCCATAGTACAAGAACAAACATCTTTGAAAAAATTTTACTGTGGTGCCCATTTCCTTAAAATTTCAAAACAAACATAACATATCTTATGTTGTGGCCCAATATTTTTTATTGGTCTTGAAGCTTTTACCCCAAAGTATACAAAGTACACTTTTCTCACAAATTTCACTGTGGGTTTTGTGTGGGTTTCTTGATAAAAAATTTGTCACAAAGTTATCAGAATTGTTAATACAACCAATGATTCATTATTTTACTAAGTATAAAGCAAATGAAAATGAAGACAAAAAAAGAACCACGAGGATAGGAGAATGGCACACAAAATAATTCATAAGCCAGTTAGCAACCCACAATAGCATCATCTGGAAAATAAATGTGTCTTTGATTGGATTACTTATAACTACCCAGAACTTAATTGGGTTGTTAGCCACATTAAACACTTTAAAAAAAAAAAAAATGGAATTTTGATGTTTTCTTCAAAATTTTCAACATAAACATGTATAAAAAAAAAAGACCATACCGTTTTCTTTTGTCAAGAAAACGGTATGTCCTGTAACGAATTAATGGTCACTTTTAGGTTCAGCATATAAAAACATAAAGGGAGTACAAGTATAAAAGAATTTCCATTATTAGCATGAGTTATTATGAGATAGTATCAATTTTACTTTATATACAGGAAATAATAGCAATACTCAATCTTAGTATTGATTAAAGCCACTCTCAATATGATTTTTGGACTTAACAATAATTATATTCCATATTATTGAAAAATTATAATATGATGAAATTGTGAATGTTTATGTTTATATTATACATATTTTTTTTTTTAATTTGAATTAGCCAGAAAACAAAATCCTCATATACAAAAACTGAGTCCAGTTATTACCTCATTCTTTTTCCCACTGAAGACGTTTTTGCTCTACTTTACTCAAAGGTGATAACTTTGATGGTGATAGAACAGTTTGAGGAGCAGACCAACTCAGGGAGGCTGGACATGAGATAACAACACCAAGAGAACAAGGCACTTTCAAATGATTGCATGATTCTTCTGATGCTCTATGAATGCTGTATTATTTACAGAAAAAAAAGAGAAATTGATTAATCTATTTAAAGTTTATTTTACAGATTCTGCTTTTAAGAAATAACAACCAAATAAAACATCCAAAAAAGCTTTTATGGAAACTTTATTATAATAAGAAATTATTCATAAAATTTATTTTGCTTTATTAATAAACTTATGCATGTTTTAAGCTTTTACATTTACACATATTTAAGTTCAAATAAATTAAAACTAATGCAAAAACTATAATTTAATGTAGTTAAATCATAAATTTAGGTGAATGTAAAAATTTTGATACTGTAAAATTTATCAATATGAAATATTCTAAACATATGTATCAAATGTATTAAACTATGAATCCTTGTATGAGCATAATTTTTAAATTTCAAAATGATATTTTTTTTATATTTTATCACCTATATTAATACAATATTGTTTTCATAAAATAATTTTATAACAGCAATAATTAATTTCGTCAATCTGTATTACAAATTTGTATGAAATGTGATATTGCATTTTATTTGTACAAAACAATGCTAATGACACAGAATTGATACATATAATTTATAAAACCAGCAATACACAATTATAAAAATATAAAATTATAGCAATATAAAATTATCTTTAAAAAATATTTCTTAGCTATGATCAAAAAAGGGTTCAAGTTTAAAATAATTGGAAAATTAGCAAAATGTATAAAATAATGTCAGTGTTTATATTCTTTCATCATCAAAAAATTATTCACCTTATTGTTTATAAGCAAGTTTAAATAAATGTTTTCACATATTAGAAAAACTTTTAAATTAATTAAAAAGAAAAATAATAATACTTTTTACTATCTTTTTCTTCACTCGCTACTTCTGATTCATGAACATTTTCAGAATTATTTTTGACAGGTGAATATTCTGAATTTTCATGGCAGTCAAATATTTTCTCACTGCCATTTAAAACTGAAAATAAAGCAAACAATTATGATGAAATTTACAGAACATTTAATCCATATAAGAAAATAACAAAAATAATCAATAGTTTCCAATATTTTGAAACTTCCAGTAAAAATTTACTTATAATTAATGAGAATTCCCTAAGCTATGAAATTTTTTACAAAATGACCTGATTTAAAATTTCTGGTTAATTTGATGTATTATATCTGATTAATATTTTATCATACTTATAAATAATACAGTATTTACCTTTGGATTGACCAATAGCTTCTAAAATTTGCTGAAATTGTGTTTTTGTAAGAGTCACTGTGTCATTTCTAGGTGAATTTTCTGGGTTGTTGTGATTCCAGCTATCTGGCTTCACTTCAGCAATAGGTAATTGTTTTGATTCATCTCCAGAAGGACGGACCATTCTCGACAATCATATGGGCAAAATTAAGGTCTTAGGCCTGTTCCTTGGAGGATTTGGTACATCCATGTTGCTTGAAGGTTGTATTGGATATGTTTTGAATAAAGTTAATAAATCATCTGAAATATTTTTAAAAATGATTAGAAATTAATAAAAAATTAGCATAATTCTGATATTGAATGCAAGTAAATAATTAATTCTTTAAAAAATCAAACAATATTCTAAAAATAATTTTAGAAATGAAAGCTCCATAATGATTTTTTGTTATATTTTCAGATACTTTTATAAATACATTTTATAGTATCTTTTCACCAAGCAAAATTTGAGCAATCATGCCAAACAATCATAGTAGTAAACATTAATTGTAAATGATGCTGATTTGGACATGTTTATGTTTAACTATAAATGTCCACCTGCTCACAGAAAATTACCCATTTTATATATTATGTTAGAATTTAAATTTAAACATAATTTTTAAATAAAAAGGACAAGAATAAATGGATTTATATTTATAAGCAGCAATATCATTTCTTCTTATAATAAGGATAACACAATCATCGAAGATTGTTAAAGTCATCTAACTATAGAAAGTAGTAATGTTCATTATTGTAGCCCATGATGGCTATCATGGTCCCGGAATTATATTACATCATCAAAATTGTCAAATATTATCAATGACATTTTCTAAATATACAAACATTAAACTACAAATATAATAAAATAAATAGTTATGAGCTGTGGAAAAATACTAGTATTGTGGAAGAACTAATGAAATCACTTCAGCAATCAGGAAACTCAAGATATGTAAACATGCAAATAAGTGAAAAAAAATTCTGCATAGGCTTTATTTGGTTAACGGACCCTACAATCATCTTAAAGTAATTTTGTATACTTTATCGATTATTTGAATACGTCATAAAACAAACATTAGCGGCTTTAACTTCAGCAAAAATTTAGATTTCATAGAAAATTCTGTTGCAGCTAGGGAAAAAATAGTTTGTATTAAAATATTATTATAAGACTATGTGTAGCTATTATTAAAAGGTTAAAAATAAATTAATTACTAAAACTTTTAAATAAAATTAAATTTCTATTTTATTTTTAAATTCATAAATGCTATTTTATAAAAATACTTGTTTATTTTTAAAATAAACAAGAAAACAAAATAAACAAAAACAAGTATCGAGAAATGCTCGATACATGTTTATTTTAAAAATAAACAAGTATTGAGCATTTCTTTTCTGTAGAAAAAATAAAATACAATTCATTACTGTCAAAAATGTAATACAAGCTGGAAAATTAAAAGTTCAATTCCTTTTGCTAATATGAATAAGATAATACATCACGATTTTTAAAAATACAGCAAATTAATTTTAAAATTATAATCTGTTATTTCTTAATATATCAAGTTATAAAAAATAAAAACAAATTTAACATTTTAACTGTAGTGGAAATATTTGCCATTCATTAAATATTTTTAAACAATCACTTAAAATGCATTTTTCAAGCATTATGGTTAGATGACTTAATTGCATCATTAAATTAAAATAATTAGCTTGTGCCTTAATTTTTTTATCGTCATGTTGCTAGTATGAATGTCAAATTTTACATTAATTCTCTTCGCAAATCTCATTTGAGAGAACTAGTTTTTTAAGTTATGCAAGTCAAATACACAGAAAATTTATATCAATTAATATTAATGTTGTACACTTCCCATTCATCATACAGCAAATGCACTGTATTCAGCAACATGATATAGAGGCCACTCAATTATGTTGACGGACCCTTCCCATGAAAATAAATAAATTTGCATAAGTTAATGATAAAAGCCATTGGTTATAATAAAAATAAGACAGAAAACATTGCAATATTGGATGCATTCTGTGGTATACTTCCCTTAATGGAAGTTTGCATTTCATAGTACAATTAGAAGAATTATAGCAACTAAAACGCGGAAGTGCCGCTTGCCTGCTTAATTGCGCATGCGGAGAGAACGGTACATCAAATAACTCCTCTGGCTTATTACCAGTAAAAGCACGTAGAAAATATCAGTGAACCGTTTGACAACACAGCATTTCGCTGAAATTTTCTGTTGCAGTGGTGTTCAAAGAATTAGGCTCTATTCGGCTACAATTTGTTGCTTTTGTTGCGGCAATAATGAAATTGCGACCACGACCGATAATTCCATGGATGCAATCTTGGTTGTTACTTTTTTTTTTTTCTTTCTTTCTTTTTTTCGTGGGAAACCCACGAAGGAAATTCGAATTCACGCAATCCTGTATTCCTCCGGTCACCATCGATTTTTCTCTGATGAGATTACGCCCAAGAGAGTCATTTTCGGATCTTCTAATGAAAATGGGCGCGTGTCTAACGAGCGACTGCTTGCAAATGTGTTATTAGGTGAGATTGATATTCTACACGTGATGGATTGGTACTTTGGTTACGGCATTTGGAAAATAGGGATAGAAAATGATTTTAAGCAAACCTGGTTAGTTTAGTATTAAAAGAACAAATCAGAAGCGGCCTAGTAGATAGCTCGCTAGGTTTCGGAACTAATGGCGTTTGGTTCAAAACTCGACAAGCGATGCCGAACCAAAAAGTGTTCCTGTCTATGCCTGGAATGGGCACGACAAAAACCGCATGCGTTGAAATCCTATCATTAAATTCGACAGAGAAGAGGATGCAAACTGTCACATCTGGGAGGAGGGTGTTCATTCCAAACAGCGATGGCTCCATGTAGCCTCAACTTCGGTTGAGACTACATGGAGCACTACACACGAGGCTAATCACATACCTTTTTTTGCATAATAAGTAAATCTGATTTCACTTATGGAATGACCATCAAGCGACGAATATAAAAATATATTTTGGAATAAACACATAATTTACTAACTTATTTATTTCAAGTTGTATAAAATATCAAAATTGCAAACATAATTCTCAAACATTTTGCATTTCACATTCAGTAATCTATAAAAAAAAAAACCGTTTATTTTTTTTCAATATTTAACATATATTCAATTGTTAACTTTTATAAAAGAATATAATTTTAATGTATGTTTAGTACTAAAGGAAAAATTAAAAAAAAAAAAATTTCAAAACGTAAATTTAATTAAATGCTAGAAATGCATTTTTTCTCTATAACACGCATGTAAAATGCGCATCACCTAGTAGACTACTTAACAATAAACATAATATTTCAACTACTCAATTATATAGTCTTAAAATTCCCCTCAATTTGTGACACCTTTTAATGCATTTATTTTGGCACCGAAATACAAATTAAAGAAAATTTAAAAGAAGGCACACTTAACTAAATGTTTGAAATATTGAATTTTATGCATATAACCGTTAAAATTAAAAAATAGGACAAATTTTAAATCAGAGGAATTTTTAGAAAATACTTCAATATGCTGCGATATGAAGGAAAGACAATATAAAAATGTTATAACTATTAACTAACAAAGCACAATTTTTTATTGTTTAAATAATTATAAAATATTTGCGTTATATGCGCATATACAGCCAAAAATGTTTTACATTTCTCGACAAAACTGTTATAAGGTTATCAGATTCTGAGTAAGTCAGTCTTTTAAAATGTTTATATAATTTTATAAAGTTAATATTTTAAAATTATCCTTATCCGAGGATCATCTCAATGTGGATGTTTCAAGTTAAATCTATTCTTAGGCCAAATAGTAGCATTGGCCTTTTCAGAGTCGCCTACAATAAATACTCGTATATTACAAGCTGGAAACTGGCAGACAAGGATTCAATATCCCAATTAATGAAGAAGTTGAGTTGCGAAAATGCTGTTAACTGGTTTTTGTTAGTTTCAATATGATTTTAGTACTAAGAATTGAGCATGTTGAAGATACAGTAACATCCTTTCTAGCTGATCATCAAAATTACCAAAACAATATTGTTTTTTCCCCATCTGACATAATTAATTTAATCAAGAATCACAACATTCGGAAATCTTCTGGATCTCATAACATTCCAAATAAAGTTTTACTGTGTCTCCCCCTCAATGCCATTACTCATCTTGCAAAAATCTACAACAGTTGTACTAAATTTCACTATTTCAATCCTATTTGGAAAAAAAAGAAAATATCATCAGGTTTCCTAAACCTCGACAAGACAGCAAATTTCCTTAAAATTATCTGCCCATCAGTTTCCTTAGCTGTGTTGGAAAACTTTATGAAAAACTCTTATTGAAACATATTACTTTTTGCGATAAAAATTCCAGCAGAATAATTTGAATTCCATCAACATCACTCAGCTTGTCATCAACTTCTACGCGTCACCAATATCATCACTGAAGAATTTAACTATAAATTATTCACAGGAGATGTCTTCCTAGATGTAAAAAAGTTTCGATCGATTGTGGCATGATGGTCTGATCTACAAAATGATCGAATATCAATTTACAACTTGGATCTCACTTATCATTACCAACTATTTAAAAATAGAACTTTCCAAATTCGACTTCAAAATGAATTCTCCACAACCGGTTGTACCGCTGGTACACCTCAAGAAAGAGTGCTCAGTCCTATTCTCTACAATATCTTTACCTACGACTTTCCTTAATGCACTAACATTTCCACTTGCCTATTTGTTGACGATTCTGCTGCTATTGTCCAAGGTGCTTCTATTCGTTATGTCATAAAAACTCTTCAAAATTTCTTGGATACTCTAGAGCAGGGGTCTCCAAACTTTCCAGCCTTAGGGCCATACTGTTTACTCCAGTAAGTACGAAGGGCCAAAACCGTTTTAATTTTTCTGGCTTTATCTATAATTTCTAGACTAGTCGCCGAGTACGCGCTCAGAGCATACGCTTGCTAAATTAGCTGTTTAAATTACTATTACTATTGTGTGAACAAATATCAAATATCAAGAACAAATATCAAAACTCATCTTTGTTGGAGTTTTATAAGTCTTCCACTGATACAATGTTGATAATTTACATAAATTTGCTCGTGAGTTGTTTTTCTGTTTTTGGTACTACTTATTTGTGTGAGAAAACATTCTCCAAAATGAAGTACACAAAGAATGTTTATAGATCCCGTTCCTGAGGGATTTTTCAGGATAAAAATCATTCAGGATAGTGTTTGATTCAGGATATGTACATTCAAACATTGATATACATACATATGCGATACTCCTTACCCTAACATAACTACCGAGGGTAACCGCGGGATGTTCACTAGTTTATAATGTTAGTGGGATTCATTTCAATTAATTGTTAATTGTTATGCTTGAGTTAAATTTTCTGTGTATCATGCTTGTCATTAAGCTTTACCTAGCAAGTAAATAAAACCGAGTTATTATCATTCTGTGTTTTTTACATAACTTATTACAGCAACAATAAGCTATTCGATGTCGCGGGCCGGATTGATGACACTGGCAGGCGGATTTTACCCGCGGGCCGTAGTTTGGAGACGGGGTCTCCAAACTACGGCCCGCCAGTGTCATCAATCCGGCCCGACGACGGAATAACATATTGTTGCTACAATAAGTTGGATGAAAAACACAGAATGATAATAACTCGATTTTATTTACTTGCTAGGTATAGCCTAATGGCAAGCATGATACGCAGAAAATTTAGCTTAAGCATAACATCTAACAAATAATTGAAATGAATCCCACTAACATTATAAACTAGTGAACATCCGCGGTTACCCTCGGTAGTTATGTTGGGGTAAAGAGTATCGCATATATATGTATATCGATGTTTGGAATGTATATATCCTGAATCAAACACATGATTTTTATCCTGAAAATCCATCAGGAACGGAAAAGCTAAATTAACGCGAATGAAACCGTGGGGTATCCACTTGTAAAAAAATACTAATGTGATTTGTGTAATTGTAATTTTTCACTGACAATATTGGATCAATTTTACTTGTACCAATTATTAAAAGAGATTTAAGATGCTCATCGGTTAACTTAGATCTATAAACATTCTTTTTGTGTACTTCATTTTGAAGAATGAAGCGAATTTAGCAAGTGTATGCTTGTTCAGAGCGCTCGGCGACTGGTCCAGAAATTATAGATAACGGCAGAAAAATTAAAACTGTTTTGACCCTCGGTACTACAGGAGTAAAAAGTATGGCCCGAAGGCTGAAAAGTTTGGAGACCCCTGCTCTAGAGGATTGGCTATTTAAATGGCGCATAGCAATTAATGTCTCTAAATTTCAAGCCATCGTTTTCAGAAAAGGGCACGCCAGACAACCAAATATTAATCTCTCCCTTTTTTCAACAAATTGAATGGATAACTAATATTAAATATCTCGGCTTAATTATAGACAATAAACTTACGTTTCGACCTCATATTAAAAAAAATTAAAGAAAAATGTTGGAACAAATTTTATCTCACTCTGCCACTCATCAATAAATATTCTAAATTAACTTTATAAAACAAAATTCTTCTCTAAGGTCTATCCTTACTTACGCTGCCTCAATCTGGGGTCTAGCTGCAAAATCTAACAAAAAAAAATCTGTACAAATTATTCAAAACAAACTTCTTCGTATAATCCCTGGTTTGTCCGTAACTCTACAATCCATCAAGATTTAAATGTTAATTCTATTGATAACTATATTACAAAACTTTCTAGAAATTTCTTCAATACTATTGCTACCCACGAAAAACCACTCGTCAAGGCATAAACTATTTTTACGCAATTCAATGGAAAATAGAAGTATCCTTACTCTATTTCTAAATAGAATCGAAGCCTCAAACCACCATAATTTCCTGTTCACGTATTTATTCTACTTCAAGATTTCTACTACTACTACTACTGTTATTTATTCTACTTTAATAACTTCAAGTCTTTCTTCTAATATTATCGCTCTTTACTGATCGCAAATTTCATGTTACATTTTTTTATCACCAATGTTTTCATTTTTCTTTCCCCCCCCTCCTCCACCCAATTCATACGATTACTATTATCTATTCATCCTGACTTTTCTTTCCTACTCACATCACATATCATTGAGTAGACAAACGCTTCGCGTTCAGGCACTCGACCTCCCTTATTTAACTTAGTAGAACTAAGAAAAAAAAATTCTTGAGATTCATCTAACTGGTGTAAAATGTATTCATCAGAGCAGATGGTACTAAAAACGATTTTTAAAATATAAGAAAAATTTAATATTATTTTAAATAAATCTTTTATTCCAGCAATACAGAAAAGTATTTAGAATAACAGCTAGATACTGTTATTATTTTTTACCTCATCAAAGAACAAATTTTGCAATTTTTTATACGAATTTTTAAAATTACTATAAGCATATTTTGAAATTTCGAAAGTGATTCAGAGATATGCTTAAAAAGTAATGCTTGCAATGGTCACTAAGTAGCCAAAATTCTAATATGAACGGTTAATTACAAATATACGTATGCATCAAAATATTATTTTTAACAACTACATGATTTCTTTTTCTTCGCTGAACATCGGTAAGCCTCATGTATCACTTATGTATCCAATGAACAATCCACCGATGGGCGATGAGAGGTGGGTAGTGCTTTCCGGGAGGAGTTTTTAGAGTTAACTGTCTCGCCTTTGCTCGTCTATGGGAGAAAACCCACGGAAATTCCCAACAGGCCTGAGCTATCCATGCGAAACGCTTTTATACATATATAATAGCATATCTTATCAATGATCATTAATATTTAATATTATCAATAATCATTAATCGCTTATTATATAATAGCATACCGTCACATTCTCCATCAGTATTACACGATCTGTGATAAAAATCACAATAAAGTCAAAAATAAAAATTTGTGAAAAGGAATTTATTTCTACATTTTTTTTTTTTTTCGTACATAACATGCAAATAAAACTATTAAAAAACTCTTATCATATAATAGCAAATAGTAGTAAATAATTATTACATAATAACAAATAACTATTATTTATATAACAATTATGTCAATCTATGCTTAAGACTTACCATGTTATGCATCAATAAAATAATTATGCATCAAAAATTCTTTTTAATTGCTACATGACTTGAGATTGAAAAATAAAAAAAAAAAGCAAAAAATAAAAATTTCGGAAAAAGTTATACATTTTTATTTTATTTTATTTTATTTTTATGTATAACATGTAAATAAAATTTCTAGTCTAGTATAGCAAATAACTACTAAATAAATATATGTAATAACTATGCTAATCTATACTTAAGGCTTATCATACAGTCACCATTATAATAAAATTGCAGAACAACTTTGTTTCAGGTACATTTTTTTCACAGATTCAAGAATACATCTCTTTTTTTGTTATAGAAATTAATTCTTTTTACTATTAAAAAGAAGAAATAAAATGCATTATTTTATTAATATTTTATACTATTATAAACAAATAAGATACATACATACTTGCATTCTAATCAGTAAACAAAATTGTATCCATAACACGATGATTGCACATACTCACTAAAATTTAATTGGATTTTCTTTCACTGCCACTCGCATATAAATATTCATGAATCACCTCATTTGCAAGCAGATCCAGTATGAACAGATCACGCATGTATGTAGATATTTAAAATACTATTAAATAACATGGCTGAAATCAAGTTAAATGTAAATCCCCACTTTTTACAAGAAAACGCAAAGATTTTTATCTATAAACGTTTCGAAATATAGGTAAAACCCAGCAACATTTACAAACTGCCAACATCCAGAATGTATGTGCCTCTAGTATGACTATATAAAAAAAATTTTTGTCAGTTCCTTCAAATCGATTCGCTGACTAATAAGACCCAAAAATTCTTATTTTATTTTATTTTGTTTTTTTATTTTTTATTTTTTTTTTTTACACAATTACCACAGTCTGACCTACTTTCACTAGTAATCGAGTAATCTTCCGGAATGTTCCCAAAACGGTGAATGAGAAAAGAAAAGAATTAAGAAATGGCGAGTTTTGTCACGAACAGTCGCCAATCGTCATTTTCTCGAAAAGAAAACTGATTTCGGAACATTAGACGCAGATGTTATGTCAAAAGAAGGAATGGCGTGATTTACAATCGTTTGCAGGGGTGTCATCTACTAGAACAAGCACAGTGGCAACAAAGAATCTGTGAAATAAATGGAAGGCGATGAAACATTTTTTTCCGTTTGACAATCCGTAAGATGTAAATAATTACGTGCGTAAGAAATTAAATGAATTGACTTCGGATATGATCTACATTCTAAAATTTGTATACGTCAAATTCAAAAAAAACTTAATTTTATTTTAATACATAGCTGCATTTGTGCTTTATTTTTCGATGTTCATTATCGATATAATGTAAAATATCGGCCTATACTAGACGTATACCGACTTCAAGAAAAGGGCCCCTTTCAGGTTCATGGGAATACTTTAATTTTTATTTACAAGCATTATTATATATATATACAGAATTCTGTATTAATACAATTTATTATTTACAAAAAAGATGGAAATTAAAAATTTAAATTTGATTCACAAATGCAGTTCACTCAAGGATGGAGATTTTCAGAGTTTTCGTGTCTATGACGAATTCAAAAGACGTGGTCTGCAGCAGACAATAATTATCACACGGAGTGGCACACGACACCACAAGGGGGCTCACTTTGTAAACAGGCGGAAACTCCAACCTGTTCAGTCACTTCAGAGAAAAAGAGAAATCACTCTTTGTCGACTCGTTGCAGAATTAACATCCTTTCTTCTTCAAAACCTGTCTTTAAAATTTAAGAAAATCCGTCAAGGGTCAGTTTCCCTCGCTTATCATTGAGGTAGACATTTTCTCAGCTCGTGGTCTATCACCAATCACGATGAAAAAACTCATGGTGTAGTCCATATTCCGTCTGTGATTGTTTCGATCTGAGAAAGTCGCACAGACAATCGCTAATTTCATGAGTATCATTATACATTACACTGAATATCTGCTACCAGATTTTGAGTGGCAGTTTGTTCTCATGAGTACAAAACACTAATTGCATAAATGTAGTATGTAGTATAAATATCCACGACACTGCTTATCTGCAGTCAGATTTAACAAGTGCATAAAAACAACATATCACTCAAATCTGACTGCAGATAAGCAGTGTCGTGATATTTATACTACATACTATATTTAGTATGTATATTCTTTAACAAGAATATACATACTCTCTCTCCTGGGAAAGAAATGCCACAACTCTTTCCGTGGGAAAAAATGCTTTAATAAAATAACTAGCTTTATCAACTGTAAATGTTTAGGCAACTGAATTTATTATTTAACGACTAAGTATTATCATAAGGATAGAGGTGATTGCGAGTACAGCTGAAAGTTTTTGAATTTCAAGCCGAATGTTCTGAAACTAATAAAGAAATAAATTAAGACCACTTCTTAACGCCTTTCCACACACACACACACTGTTAAAAAAAAAACTGCAATATAAAATTTGTTAAGTGTTTCAAGTTGTAGCACACAGCGCAGAAGTCATATATACTTTTTAACCATGTTTATTTTACAGATAATCCAATCTCTATCGCATATAAATATTTTTGAATGGGTAAAATGATATTTTCAGAATTTTCGGAACATAATCCCCCTGTTTAAGAAAATTTGACGATGATTCTGACACAGCAATGAATATTAATTAAAGATCATAAGAATAAGAAAATTATTTGTTAAATAAATTTATAACAGAAAATAAATGTTTTTCCTGATCTTTGCAGATTTTATTATATTTTCTTTATACTTAAAAATAAAATATTTACAGCATTATCAATCAATGTACAGAAAATTGAATAGAAATTTATTTATCTGTTTAAAAATTAGCTCTATTTTATATTTTTCTGAAATTTTATATCAGAGTCTTGGTTAAAGTACAAATTATATTTGTAGTCAGTATGCTAAAGAAAATATATTTGCAAATTTATTTAGAAATTAATTCTATTTTTAATGAAGAAAAAAAAAAAAAAACGAAATTCAATGAAAACCAATCTATTATAAAAAATATATATATAAAACCTTCTTCTTTCAGAATTTCTTACATCTTACACAAATCAGAATTAGACGAACAAAATTATTTCCTCAACAAGATTTGAAAAATTAAATATATGTCAAAGCATTCATTTTAATTTTTACGAATAACAGTTTAGTAAATATATTTAATTTAAACAAATATTAATTTCAAAGATATAAACAATAACAGAACTAAATTAGCATTTCTATATAATATTTAGCTAAACATACATAATTTTTAACAATTTTATTTCAATTACGTAATATACATCTCGAAAAGATACTTCGTAAAGAAGAGATAAAAAAAATCACATATTACAGGTAATTAATGTAGTATCCCGCATTTTCAGTCAGTCCAGGTGTTCTTAGAGCATTCGTTTGCATTTGACATTAGGGTCCTTGATATTCCTTTTTTTTTTTATTCTATACCAGCACGTTGTGAAAGTAATTATTTATGTTTATTTTGTGTTTTTCAGAGCATATGAAAGATTGAATTTTGTAAGTGTTTCTATCGCAAGTTGTGTTAAATAATAAATAAATATTTATTTTTTTAATTACATTGCTTGGTGTTTATCGTGACTGAAAATTATGCTCATGAAAATAACATTTTAAAAAAATCGGATGATGAATAATTTAGATTTTACAAGCGAATTGATTAATTTCGATCAAAACAAGATTATGAAAAATAATTTCAAACTCATTGACACGATTTATAGAAAACAAAACATTTATAAAATAACTCTTTCTAAAAATTGTAATTCTAATCTAACTTTTCTTAAATTTTTCTGATAAATGTCCACATTCTAGTAGTTTTACTAAATAAAAATCTGAATTATATTTTTATCCTGTTTGACATAACATAGACCACATTCCCCTTATTGGTACTATTTTTGAAACACAGAATATACTTTTGAAAGCTTTCACTCAACATGGTTCCAACATAGCACGAACTACATTTCTCTGATTTGTATTATTTTTTTTTAACAGCCTATTCGCTCGATATGATTATGGCAGAGCATGAAAATACAGCTCATTCACTCAACATTGTTTAAAGATAATAAGGACCATGTTCTTCTTATTTATATTAACACAGACTATTTGCCAACATGGTTTCAATATATTGATATTATATATTCAATATATTGAATTGAATTAATAGTTTAAAATTAAGATTGGATTACTGTGTGTTAAAAAAATGAATCGCATTTTCTTCCTTCATTTGAATTCACAAATTCAAAATCTTTTCTTGAAGACAAAAAGCGGTTTAGACAAGTCGAAGATCACGTCACTGTGATCTCAAGGTCACTCTGAAAGGGTATGATTAATTAGGAATTAGTTTGACAAATGCCAGATGCCTCTAAAATATCTGGCAAAAATGTAAAGACAGGTAGAGGAGCACATTTTGTAATGGAATATTTGTGCAGAATTGGCATATCTATGTGTTACCATATATAGAACGTATGAACAACAAATAAGAGAGAAAGGCAAGTAAAAATCAAGAAAAGCAAACATTTTAATTATTTAATTTTTAGGTGCTCGAAAAAGCTACCACCAACAATAACGCAAGGTTCACAGCAACGCCGCATGGATAAGCGGACATAAGAAAAATGTCAGGCATGCCACGTACATTTTTGACAATTTACACACTAGATTTTCATTGAAGTCAATGGACTTATATAGATAATGCTCTTAATGTGCCCACAGAAGAAATCCAAACATGCCAAATCTCGTGATCGTGTTGGCCGAAAGGTTAGAAAATTTATCACTTTCCTGCTGAAGTGTAGACAGAACAGTGAAGTGTACAACAGAAAAATCATCGGAAACAAGTTCCGCCAAGTTATCTTGTAAAAAGATGCCGTACGTGTAGCCTAGAATTGTAAGTCTGACATTTTTGCTAATGTATGGTAATCCATGCGTTGCTGCAGTTGTTTTATTGTTAGCAGTTGCTGTTTCAAGCACCTATTGTAAAAATTTTAAGGCTTAAAATTGTTCCTTTTAACTTTACATGTCTTTCTCATTTACCTGTTTTTTCATTATCTTTCGTACGTGTTAGCATTTAAATGTGTCATTTACGCACATACTACATCCCAATACAAATTTGTTTATTTCGATTCCGTCTATTTGCCTTTATTGCTCTGCCAATTTTAGAAACCTCCTATATATGATGGAAAAATCTTTGGAACAGCAATAGTCGCTCTATTCTTTAATGATAGAATAACTGCATGATACTTTAATCAGGTTGGTTGATTGAAGGGGTTGAGTTAGGGCCAGAGTTGGCCAAGCTGCGCCAAACAATTTGTAAAATTTTTAAATTGCAAAATCGATAAAAGTGCAGTAAACCAATTAAAATTCCCTTTCCAGCACATGTAAAAAAATATAAGAATAATAATTTAATAAAGGTAGCAAAATCTGAACAATTTAACATAACATGTTTAAAAACAGACAGTTGTAAATTAAAATCCCTCAGTTAGAAACCACTTCTTTTCTTTAATACTCAACAAAATCTACATTAGCGGAAGAATCCTTCGTTGGCATTGATGTTGTTGTTATTATATCGGAGTCTTATAAGGATTCGGATGGTGTTGAAGGTGGCTTTTCAGTATCGTATCTGTGGATCCTGTTTATATTTATTCATAGCCATTTGGGGTATTACTGCTAAATTATCTTTTAGGTTTATTTGATATTTGTATAGATTTTGCGAGATACAATCGAAAATGATGTGGATGGCGCAGATATAATGTTGACGGAGGGTTGTGTTAGAGGTAACGACTGCAATTATTATTATTATTTTTTTTTTTTTAAAGTGGAGAACAAGTAATTCCAGTATTATTGTTGTCAATCATTATGGAAATAGAACATAGGTTGAACTTTTTATAATAGATGTTATGTTACTTTTAGTGATTGCTGCATAAGAGGTAGATGACTGACTTTTTTTTGCGTCGGGGTACGATATTTTTCTAATTGGTTTTGATTTCCTGCATTTGTTTTTCTAGTTGTCACTGAGGACATAATTTCGCATTTGACGGGTGAGGTTGTTGACAATTGACTTATTTACGTTCGGTGGCAACTTTTGTAGGAATGGCCAGAAGTTGCACAAATTGAAGAATTTCTATGACAAACATTTTGAGAATATCCGAATTTCCAACAATGAAAACAGCGGGTTTGAAATATAAGATCTTACGCGGCAGTTAAGAATCCGGCTTTAACAACTGTTTTGGTAAGACGGATGCATAGAATTTCAGGACTTTATGTTTTGTTGATATAGTACCAGCGCATATATATATATATATATTTTTATAATATATATATATATATATATATATATATATATATATAAATATATATATATATATATATATATATATATATATATATATTTTTTTTTTTTTTTTATAGTTTTTATAGTTTTTCTACGGTGAATACATGTAAACTCAATTCTGAGACGATTTCTGTGAGGAATGCATGTTGAAGGTCTGCTTCAGAAACAACATCTTCGCAATGGCTGACTGTTTTACGAACTTCTACTTTTACCGAAAAATTGGTTAATACATAAAAATAATTTTGACTAAGCAGTGGTATAAATTTCGACAGGAAGATCACCAAATTTTAACATCTTCGTAGTTTTAAGGTCCCCACATATAGCCTGCAAACCTTTCTGTATTTTAAATGATGAAGCAAAACTAAATTCTTTGTGAGGGCAGATATTATTAGAAATGTGGCGAATTTAGACGCCCATTCATGATACGGCATCTATAAATTTTTGACAAAATCAGGAACGACTTATGTAGGGGAATTTAGGCCTTCGTCAAGGTACGAAGTTCTAGAAAGAGAAGCCATGGAGTGAGAATAAAAAAAAAGCATTCGGGTTCAAGATCGCACCATCCACCATGGAGTCCTATAAAAGAAGGCAAATTCCTGCCTTAGTGCTCATCAGGACTAATATGGTCAGAGCTACTCCCTGGAATGTTCTTAGCGAGATGCTCAAGAAGTGATCCATCACTTGAATCCAAAGCAATTCAGACATGAAGGACTGGTAATTATAAGTAGATTGGCATACCAGGAAATGAAAGTGTGCCGTCCGTCTACCAAAAGCGGAGATCAAAGGGGTGTGTTGCTCACACAACAGCCGCAATTCCAATTGCGTGTAATTAGCATCTTTTATTATTGGATATACAAATATTGATCAAAAATAAAACTCGTTTTTTATTGCATATTTATAATTGAGCAACTCAAAATTATTTTCTTATTCAAAATGTGCAACAAATATAATAGCATTAGCATCATTTGTTGATAATAAGGCATAATATATGGTGAGAAAAAAATTCGACATACCAAATCAAGTAATGACAACAATTCAAAAAATTTTCACTAATTTTTCTAACTAATGGAAATTAAACATTTACGAAATTTAACAAAATGTATAGCACTAATTTAATTCTACAAATGAATTACTTTGAAAAATTTAAGCGTTCGGATATAGATAAATGGAGAGCAAATAAATAATAAAATAACTTTTATATTCAAATAGTTTTCATTAAAAAGTACGTTTTATTGCAAAATAAATATTTTTTTGTAACAGTTGTTATATACAATATTTATAACAATATTTTGTAACAGTTGTTTTTACAGAAGTATCCTTTTTTTTTTTTTTTCAACTACTTGATAATAAAAATTAAAAAATCCTTGTAATTTTTTAAATAGATTTGTTTCTAAATTCAAATGTTAGAAATATATTCTTTAAAAATTTTCAGTGAACGTGTGAATTCAAGTTAAAAAATAATCTAGTTTTGCATTTGCTATTAATATTTTCCTTACTTAATATATTATGCTACTCAAACCTCAACACACCACATTATTTTTGCTAGCATTTTTCTAATTAAAAGTTGATTCAATTTCGCAAATAAAGACTGAGAAAAATTTTGTGTCACTTGAAACCAATTGCTACACTGCATTTTAACCAAGTGTCCTTGCTGTTTAATATATGTCGTGTGATTGGGACAAGGTCGCACAATATGAGGGTACTTTCGCGCATATCACGGGTGTTCTTTCTTAGATGAAATAATCGTTAATTTTTAATGCTTTGGTAACCATTTGCGTGCAGTCGGGTTTCACTCTTCTGTTGGAATTCTAACTTTAGAGATAGTTGTTAAGTGTGTTTTTGTTCATTGTGTTTTGAGGACAAAATATCCGCTAAAGTTTTTTGGCAGAGTTTTCCAAATAAAGAACAGTGAAGGGCGAAAAAAAAAAAAAAAAAAAACAATTTATAGAATAAATATTTATCTCTATATATAATATTAGCAAATATGACCCGGCATCGCCCAGTTTAAATGAAGCTATATAGATTTTTATAAACTGGTAAATATAATTAAGGAAAAGACACTTAAGAGAAAATTTTAATAAAAAAAAAAAAAAAAAAACATTTATTGGAACAACTATACTTGAAACGAAAAATTAAAAATTAAAAGACAGTCATGAACACAAATTTTTTTTTATTATTTTTAATTTATTAAGTGTGTGTGTAATTTTACATCACATTTTATAAAAAATATTAGCAGTACTTCGTCAAACAGTTACAGTTTATTCTTTTTAAAAAATAACTCACTAAGAAGAAATTATTCGATTGAGATAAAAACTGAAAAATATGCCATATATATACAGAAAATGGTGTGATTACAATATCCGAAAAAGTCGACGATTTACTTAAAAAGAAGAGTTACAAAAAATAAATAAATAAATAAGGCATCGATCCCTTTCTGGCAAAGATAAGCCACCCCTGCATCTACTCATATAATTTGTGGAAGTTACCCTGTGAAATTTCTTGTCAAATTGTTTCTAGATCTCAGAATAAATATCTATTGGATATTTTGGAATGATCAAAAGGCATTGCGCTTCAAATATGTTTTTGGGAGATAGATCTAGTGATCTAGTTGGCCAAAGACATGTTGGATAAACATGGAAGCAACAAGTAGAAAGGCGTGCCGCGCGCAACTTAGACGTTATCTTAATAAATAGGCTCTAAATGGCACAAACGATGCATCATAGAATATCGTCTATGTTCCTCTCTGCTATAAAAATGCTATTCAAAAGAAACAGCATCAAGCAGGCAATAAATAACTATCTAAAGGCAGGCTGTGTCTGAAGGAATGGCAGGGATACAAATAATAGGGTACAATAATAGGATATACAAATATCACTATATATCACAGTATAAATATATCAGTATCACAACATCAAAATATCACAGACATGGCATTAGTTATTTAAAATTATAATGACGGGAAAAAAAGTACCACAATTTATTTATTCTTAAATGAAAAAATTTCAATAGCAATTAATGTATTATAATGTTATAAAATTATACTTTTATACTTATAAATAAAACCTATCATTTTATTTTCATTTTTACTCTAAATAGTATAAAAAAATTTCAAAATCTATATAATTTTGATAAAAAAAAAAAAAACATTGTGAAATTCATTTTTTAAAATTCAGACAGATACAATATTGTTTTTATAATTTCTATTTAAATATAATAGCAAAAATAATTTCTAAAGATTAAAATTCTATTTTTTTCTTTCTTTAAGGAAGTTATTAAAGCAAATAAATGGCATTTTGAAATATTTTAAATACAGAATTCCCAAATTTTTATTTTTTAAACTATTATAAGGATTAAAAAGATGTGTATAAATGTATTAGAGCACAGCATTACTGTAAACTTAAAAGTTTTACTTCAATTGTAACATTAATACCAAAATGCAATAGGAAATCAATGGAATTCTTTTTCTAATAAATTGAATCCATTTTTAATTTGTTTTTAAAAAATTCAATATTCCTTTCAAGTCTCATAGTTTTTGAAAATTTAGTAGATAAAAAGACCTATTAGTTAGAATTTACCTTTTTAATTATTTTATTTTCCAGTTTGAAAAAATACATAAATATTTAATTTTTTTTTTTTTCTTTTTCTACAGTGCTGCACCACTAAAAAATTATATTGCTTCTACAAGCATGATCTATTAATACATCAAATTACTTAATCACAAATTTGAAACTATTCATGGAGTCAATTTGAGAGAGACATATTTCAATGCAACAAAACATATAAGAATAGAACTAAATGCATAAGAATCTTAGTTTTAATATGACAGTCCGTGGAGTGAATGCAGAATTCCTTCCACAATCAAAAACACTCAAAGAAATTTATGACAAACGTTTCTGATGATGGCAAATATGAGGGGATTAGCTACAATTTATCTCTAACTAAAAGTATTTAAATTTAAGTTCAGCAGAAGTATTAAAAAAGAAGTATTATGAAAAAAACTTGTAAAAAAATTCTGCACTAAATGTACATATGTGAAATTTTAAATGCATAAATTTAAATGAATTCATACAATTAATATAACTAAATGATAATAGCTTTTAACAAATAACTAATTGATTAAGATCATAAGATAAGTAAAAAAAACATAAAAAGTAAGATTTCTCAACAATTAAGTTTTTAGATGAAATTTAGATTTTATCAAATTTTTAGAAATTGAGATAAATCAATATTTTTCATCAGAATCATAGGGAAAACATTTCTTAAGTGTAAAGATGAACCATAATGCAATGTTAAATCCTTATCAACAAATAAAAATTTAATTTTTTATATATATATATATATATATATATATATATATCATTTCTTTTTAATTACTTTTCTAATAATATTTACTAATACTTAACACAAAGTGACTGAATAAAGAAAAAATGACAGAAAAATACTATATGCCAAGGAATAAAATATAAAAAAACAAGTGCAACTTCTTATATATATATATATATATTCAAATTAAAAACCCTTGAGATTTCCATAACAAAAATTTAAACTGAAATTCATGCTGACAATATCTAAAAATACTAGTTCTGTAGTTCATTAAACCAAGAATCACATTTTATTTACTACCTTTTTACAGTCATATTTCATTAATTTTGCTTAGTTAAAAAAATATTTACATAACAGCCACATAACAACAAAAAAAAAATAATTTTGCAATCTATAATTACAATATAAAGAAAATTGTAAAATTATTTTGAGATATATAAAATGTAAATAACAATAAATTACAGTACGACACAAAATATATCTGTGAATTTTAATGGTAAAGTCATCTAGAGAGAAAGAAAAAACAAAATGCAATATTTTTTAAAAAATAGTGAGGAATGATTCAATGTTTTAATGTTAGCATAAGGAAAACAATTATAGAAAAATAATTCTACTTTTTTTTTTTTTTTTTTTTTTTGGTTTAATTAGTCATTTCAACCACTACATCTAATTTTAAATAGAATATATAATTAAATATTAAAAAATTGAATTGTAGTATTTCAAATATTTTTATATTTACTATGTCAGCTTGTTTGGGGAAAATTTGCTTGAAAACATTTAATACCATTAAGTAAACAACATTTAATATTGTAGAATGCATACAATCATAACTTTCATCAGAATAATATGATTATATATTCCTTACCATTAAAATCATGTTTCTTTCAATATATGATCAAAAACTCCATTCTGTTTACAAATATCGATTCAAAGAAATGTATACTCTTAAACATTCATTCAAATGCATTGATCTTTTTTTTACTCGAAGTATTAAGAAAATCAGAAATATTTCCTTAAATTAAATAGTAAGAGTGGAGAGCAAGATATTTAAGAGTGATGCTCAAGTCGCGTTCAATCGATCAGGTGGCAATGAACTTAAATTTCAAAGAACCACAGCACCAAAGCATCGCACATGACAACCTCTCGTACACAATCAGAAACCATAATAAAAAAGAAAATAAGTTACAGTTGCAGCTACAGTTACAGTAATGTGATATTTTGACTAACTAATTTTAATAGTTTTATTATTATTAAACAATATTTTTTAAGATATTGTTATGATTAAATAAGAATTATTACTTTTTAATTAAATAAGCATTTAAAATCTTAATATTGGATACATTTCATAATAATGAAATAAAAGTCCTTGATAATTATTTTACAAATGTGTTCATCTTTTATTTAAAATCATATTAGCGGTCAGAAGTATTTAAAATATGAATTTAAATACTGCGGACCACTGCTATATTCTGTTAACTTCACAGATTTTATTCAAATCAATTCAATAGATATTCGTTAGTTCCACAAATTAAAGAAACGTTTTCAAATAAAACATTTACAAGTAGTTAAAAATTTATTTAAATTAAATTTTGTATATTATTTGTAGCTATCATCATCTAATAAAGTAATATTAGATGAGTTTGCTGATATACTTTTACAATTACATAATTTTTCATTTGATTCAATTACAGAAAAAAAGTTTTTGCATACTGTGTTTATTGATATCCTTTGTTATGGATGGTATTTCTGAATCCTCTGTAAAAAAATATAATAATAAGTAAAAGAATCCCGTTGGAAGTACCCTTGAAGAGTTCGAATGAGATTTCTTATATTGAAAAAGAAAAAACAAGATGTCAAGAAATTACTACGACTCAAGCTGATATAAAAATGCTGGAAACTCAACTGGCCTTTGCCCATGACTGAATGGAATAGCTAAAGATGTTGCCCAAGGACATCATCAGATGCGGCAGTACCTGACGGACATGCTGACAACAAAGAACAAAATTAAGTAGCCTTGGCTCATGCTCTTTGATTAATTGCCCTAAACACGTTATAAATAATAGTGTCAAACCAAAACGTAATGCTAATCACTTAACTTCTAATAATCTTACTAATGACGGATTTCAATATTCTAACAAAAAATTAACAGCTAAAACTTCTTATAATGCTAATGCTAATGGTAATGATAATGATAATAATTTAAAATTTAAAAATAAATTTCAAAAATTGAGTAATGTAAATGATGTTGATGAAAAAGCTGATATTAATGTTGCTACTGTTAAAATGCCACCTATTATGGTTAAGTCTATGGAAAATTTAACATTAACTTTAAAAAAATTTGATGGAGCTTTTGAAAGCAAAGTCCCTATCAAAGAAAGAATAAAATTGAATATTTTTAAGAAACAATAATATTGAATATTTTGTAATTACCCAAAAAAATCAAAGACCACTGAAAGTAGTAATCAAGGGATTACCCAAAAATACTCCTGAGGAGGAAATCAAAGCTGCTCTCATTGAAAAAGGATTTGTGGTGGAAAAAGTTGTGCAACTAATTAAAACCAAAACAAAGCAACCCTTGCCAATATGGAAAATAACGCTCACTAAAAATGAGAAAATAATGAGATATTTAAACTCAATAGACTTCTTTTTACCTTACGGTTATTATTGAAAAATACAATAAAAGACCCATAGCACTACAGTGCTTTAAATGCAACTTTTTTCATCACAACTCAATTAACTGTGTTTTTAAAGCACGTTGCTTAAAAATGTGGCCTTGAACATTCACATAAAAAATTTAACATCAAAGAAAAGATTGAAGTACCTACCTGCATTAACTGTGGGGAAAAAGGGCATCGTGCCGCATGAAAGGGTTGTAAAAAATTCCCAAAAATAAATGTAAATTCCAATAGACAAGCAACTCGTCCAAAATTAATTTCTACCAGACAGGTTTCTGCTAATTTAAGTTTTGCTGCAGCACTCAAAAATTCTTATCCACAAACTGCTAATATCCCTGGTTGTAATCTTCAAAATCAAAGCTGAGATCCTCAAAGCCGATTGAACTCATTAATAAGTGTTGATGGTATCCAAATTTTTCAAAAAGCTAGCTATCTGATGCGAGAATTTCTCTCTATATTTACTAATCTGAGGGTCTTGATGGCCTTATCCAAAAAATAAGTACTGCTCAAACTAAAGCAGATAAACTCCAAGCATTTGTTAATGGCCTGGCGTCTCAATCTCTGCCAAATACTTTGTAATGATTCAATCGGCTACTGGGATTTGCATTTGCTACTGGAATGCTTGTAGTTTAAAAAATAAACTTTTTTGAATTTGATGTTTTTCTTAATAGCTATAACCCGGACATTGTACTACTATAGGAAACGCTTTTAAAATCTGATCATTCTCCTAATTTTTCTGGTTACATTTTCTATCGCAATGACGGACCACAGAGCCCTGCCTCTGGTGGCACTGGTATTTTAATAAAAAATAGTATTCCACATACTCATGTTCCCTCTCCAATTCTCCATGCAATTAAAACTACTGTTGTATATCTCAATTTTCCATCTTTGACTATTGCATCTGTTTATGTTCCAAATAATGTCGCTTCCTGTAATTACATTCATGATCTAAATGTTCTTTTTTCCTATAGCAGTAGCACCTTTTTGGCTGGTAATTTTAATGCTAGACACACTCAGTGGGGTTGTTATAAAAGAAATAATACAGGAAGACAATTAGCTGCTTTTGCTCATAACTCTGATTTTGATATTCTAGCTCCAAACTCTCCTACAAGATTTAGTAATTATTCTGCCTCTACTATTGACCTTGCAGTCACGAAAATTTTCATTTTAACTACACCATTTCCTCTCTTAATGAGCTTTCCTCAGATCGTAATCCTGTAATTATTAAATTTAACCTTTCTTATCCTACTATCTCTGTTAACAGCAATGTTAGAACTTGTTGGTCTAAATTTTCTTCTTTAATTGACTTTTAATTTTAATTACTCTGCTCACAAACTTAACAATGCTGTTGAAATTGATGACGCTACAGAGAATATGACGAAAATAATTACTGATGCTTATAATGCTGCCTCGAAACAAATTAATACTAACAATCCTAGTTATCTTCCTCCACACATTAAAACCTTAATCACTAACCGTAATCGTGTACGTAAAACCTGGCAAATATTTCGTGATCCACAAAGTAAGACTAATTATAACCACTCACAGACTTTACTGAGAAGAGCTATTGCTCGATATAATTATGAAACTTGGGATAGACACCTACAAACCGTAAACTGCGAAGATGGTTCTTTCTGGTCTTGCCCTAGGACTTTTAAACGTAAACGCTCACATTAGAACCCTAGGCTCTAACAATACTCTAACTCTAGGCTCTAACAATGTCTTTATCAACGATATTCCACAAAAGAACAATATCAAAATTAGTCTGTATACTGACGACACTGCAATCTTAATTTTATCAAATAAATAAATCTTTTTTTTTTTAAAAAAAAGGGCATTTAATTATACTATTTTTCTTATTAACTCAAAGGGCATGAGACCACCGCTATATTTCAAAATTTTACAGTGAAGGAGCTTAGTGGCCGCTACGCGGCCAAGGATCTCCATGTTAATCTACAATAAGTCAATAATAAGTAAAAGTCGTAAAAAAAAAACTTTATCATACAAATACTCTAGTATATCTTTAAAATGCTTTTATAGATATACTAACACATATAACCTGGCGATGGACGGCTACAGTAAATAAAAAACTATTCTCTCATTATTTTTGACTTGTTATTATTATTAGATATAATTAAGTTCAATAATAATTCACGTTCTTCAGCTCTAGCATTGATTATTCTTATATATATTCTCTCTATCTTTAACTAATTGAGTTCCATAAGTTTTTTTGTATGGAATAAGCTGCATAAAGTTTAAATTCTGTTTAAATTAGATAATGGGATTACAGAAACATTTGCTCCAGCATTTATCAAGAAACGGGCGACAATTCACGTGGCTATAGTTGTTGGTCTTCTAAAGCGACCGGCCATTTAGTTTTCCGAGAAAGATTATCAATTTTCTAAATTTGCAAGGTTGGATGCACTTTTTAGCGTTTTCGTGAAGTTTATAGTAATTTCAACAGAATTGGTCATTGGCTGAACTATATCTGATTCTGTTATTACGGCCGTTGAAATTTGGTCTGCTAAATGATCTATTACGGAAAAATTATATATAAATATATACATTGCTTCAAAACTATTTTCGCTTAGACAAATAATGTTTGCTTCTAAAGCTTCAATTATCCTACTTTCAAAGGATCATGAATTGATAATGATAGTATTAGTTTTTGCAAAAGAGAATAATTCCAATGAACTGTAGATACTAAGAATTTTATCTGTTATTTCTGCAACATTGGCCAATGGTCTTTACTGATGGATAAAATAGCTTGTGTTTCATCATTTTTTTATTCTACATTCTTATTATTGGTGACTTGATGGAGTGCCTTGGGTCGCGCAGCGACCACACCTCCCCTTGGCGAATGGTGAACAGTGACTGGTGGTCGAGCCCTTTGCCAATTGTAAGAAAAATTAAATAACATTACAATTAAGGCAGAAAGTCAAAGTTACAAAAGAAGAGTAAAAATACAAAGAGAATAAAAAAAAAAAAATCATCCCATAAGCAAAAATATTAAAAAATTAAAGGAATAAGTACTGATGATAAATCCAATAACAAAATGCAATAAAAAGAAAAACATTAACGAGGCGACAGCGAAACCGAAAAATCTCCAGAAAGTAGGAAATTATTTGTTAATGTTAAGAGTATAGCGCGGTCTTTTGCGATTTTTGGGTAGAGTAACGTCATAGGCGTATATTTTTAAATCATTTAGAACGGGGTTAGTGGATCGGGAAACGGAGTCACAAAAGTTTTTGGAAGTTTCTCGACAAATGCGCGGAAACTAGGAATATCAAGAGAGTGCCGAATATCATTATTTATGAAATACCAGGGTGCTTCAGTGATCATACGAATAATTTTATTTTCGAGTCTTTCGAGCACGAGAAAGTTGCTATTGGCTGTAGAACCCCAAACTAGACTCGCATAAGCAATGACAGGTCTAAGATAAGAAAGGTAGATTAATTTTTAGTTCAATTGTTAGTGAGGAATTTCAACAAATTAGAGGGAAGAGTTTTCTTAATTGATTATTGAATTTAGTGCGTAGATAATTAATATGCGATTTATATCTTAGTTTGTTGTCAAGTATTGTTGCCAAGGTATTTAGTTTCTTTGGACCAGGAAATATTAGAATTATGAATAGTTATGTTAGGGGAATTAGTTTATTTTTCCTGGTGAATAGCACTGCTTCAGTTTTCACGACATTAAGTTTTATTTTCCAGTTAATGAGCCAATTTTCAAGCGTGTGTATGTAGTTTTGTAAGTTTTTCCTGATTATGTTTATGTTTCGCCCCTGTGTGATAATAGCAGTATCGTCCGCGTAGAGTGTTAATTTAATTTTGTGATCTTGTGGGATGTCGTTGGTGTATATGTTAAACAAAAATGATCCCAAGATCGAGCACTGAGCAAGATCGAGCACCGGCAAGAATATGACAGTTTTTAGAATCAGTGTTATCAACAGATACAACAAAATTTCTGTTTGCAAGATAATTGTGTATGGTGCGGATTAAGTAGGTAGGATATTGATATTTTATTATTTATACACTCATGTCCATAAATTAAGGATAATTCAGAATCACACAGAAATTGAACTCTAAAAACAAAAATTTCACCTGTAGAATTATCACACACATCTTGAAGAAGAATATGCAAATTACAGGAAACCACCAAATGGCGCGGATAGTACGTCACAATGACGAGAGTGTAAGAGAGGGGTTTATAAGGAATGGTGGCAAAGAAGTAAAATTGTTCACAAGCGCTTTAAAGCCTTTCAATGCAGTAACCGCATAGTTATGGCCCAAAGGAAGCATTTGAATGATTTTTTACGTGGTAGAATTATCGGACGACTGGAATGTGGACGTACACTCTGTGCGATTCCAGGAACTTGGAATCGCACAGAGTGTCATCTCCAGGCTTTGGCAACGATTTCAAGATGATGGTAATGTGAGTAGATGTTACAGCACAGGTCGCCCCCGAGTTACAACGCCGAATGAGGACCGGTATTTAGCAGTTACTGCCAAAAGAAACAGACGGAGCACAGCATCAGACCTGTCTCGTCAGCTCTCTTCAGCTACCGGTACGACAGTTTCAAGGCAGACCGTGTACAGACGCTTAGGGCACATTGGTCTATATGCTCGTAGGCCTGTCAGATGTGTTCCACTTACCGCAACTCACTGTCGCCTGCGATTAACCTGGAGTAGAGAGCATGCATTGTGGACATCGCAACAGTGGTCTTGTGTGATGTTTTCCGACGAGACCATGTTTAGTTTGCAGTCTGATTCTCGCCGGACTTTCATATGGAGAGCTCCAGGTACCCGTTACCATCAAGAGAACACCATTGAACGACACTGTTACGGTGGTGCAGGATAGCTCGTTTGTGGAGGAATTATTCTTGGTTCCAGAACTGACCTTCATGTTCAGAGTGTAACGATGATAGGCCACATCTATCGGGATGTCATTCTGGAACAACATGTTTGTTTCGGGGCGCCATGGGTGCTGAATTTGTGTTTATGGATGACAACGCCCGTCCTCACCGTGCAAACATTGTAGACGAATGCCTTCAATTTGAGGATATCACCCGTATGGATTGGCCAGCATACTCACCGGACTTGAATCAATAGATCATGTGTGCGATATGCTTGGCCGACGAATTGCAGCCCATCAACCCCTCCCACCTGTCAACCGGAACTTCGGAGGGCATTGCTTGATGAGTGGTGTAATATTCCCCAAGATCAGATTGATAATTTGATACTCAGCATGCCTAGGCGTTGTAAGGCCTGTATTGCATCGTCCGGGAGACATACTCTGTATTAACCATCATACTGACCATGTTATACTGTTTTTTGTAAATAGGTTCTTTTTGAAATTTGCTCCAGGGAGTAAAAATCGCAATTTTATTAATTATGTCAAACATATAGCATCTTTTTTGCTCTTTACCTTTGTTTATAAATATACTTTACAAATAAGTCAAATTTGCTTTGCTTCTGTCTCTTTCTTTGCCTGAACTTCATTATCCTTAATTTATGGACATGAGTGTATATTAAACCGTTGATCCAAACACGATCGAATGCTTTAGCGACATCCAGGAAAACCACTGCAGTGTCGAGTTTCCATGAAAACCCTTCTGAAATATTTTCTGTGAGATTATAAAGTTGATGCGTAGTTGACAAGTTTTTGTTAAACCCGAATTGCTGCGAAATTAAAATGTTAAGTTTATCATATTCATCATTTAGGATGTTAACAATTACGCGTTCAATTAGTTTACTTAGGAAGGAGAGTAGAGAGATGGGTCTGTAGCTGTTAGAGAGGTTGGGTCTTGGCTGGGTTTAAGGATTGGAAGAATGCGAGCAGTCTTCAATTCTTAGGAAAGATGATTAGTAGAAAGGATAGCATCGGTTATTTTACAAATTTGTAGAACAATTTTAAAAAGGAATATTTTTAAGCATTTTGTTAGTAATACGATCTAAGCCAGGGGTTTTACCAATTTTAAGATTAGTGATGCAGTTTATTATGAAGGAAGCTTTTAGTGTTGGGAAAATCATAGTTATTGTGAGGTTGGGCGTGAGAAAGAAGTAATGGTGTTTTCTACTTCAGTTACAATGTTAGTGTTGTTAGTTTCATTTTCTTAAATTGATCCTGTAAAGTCGTAGCTAAAACTTCAGCTTTATCAGTGCTGTTGTAACAGTGGATTGGAGAGAGCTAATTTTAGTCCTTTTTTTTTCCCTAAATTTTTTCAAAAATTCCACATGGATCCATCTTCAACATTGACGGTTTGCAATTTGCGATCCCAACAGTCATTTTTATATGTGGCATTCTTTCTACATTTTTTATATGTGGCATTCTTTTAATGTCTACATTCTTCCGTTGCAGTTAATCTGGTTAACAAAACATTTTTTAGAACATCGCATTTATTATCGTTTAGTGGAACGGATAGAATAACGACAACGAAATCTAAATCATTTTTGTCAAACGCCGTGATGATAATGTTACTATCTTGTTAAACCCTGAACAACATTCCTGTTCGAAAAATGGATCTCAAGTTGAATAAACCATAACTTCGGCTTATTTTCAGAACGCTGGCAGTTTTAATGCGATTCGCTCAATTAGAATTAAGTTTCAACTTATCGTCAGTTAATGAATATACAATTAAATGTACCTTGTAATTGTTTGGATGCACAAAAAACTAATATAAAAGTTCGTTGATCATCATATGTTCAAAACAAGTGATGAGTCCAGATATGGTAGTTGAGTTATACCATATGTGAAGAATGATTGTACGATGTAAATAACGAGGTTCCACATCACCACATTTAATTAAGAGAAATTAATATTTATAAATAATACACAAATAAATGAAATTATATAGACAAATTACTGCAGCAATAACATGAAACCAATAAGATGCTACAAGTTAAAAGTTCCATCACACGAGCAGAATTCGGAAGTTCCATCATAATGGGCTTAATTTTTCTTAGCATGCAATACAGAAAATAATAAATTGAGGGCTTGTTGTATAGAAGTCAGGATTGAGACACCACAGAGTTTGCTCAATATTTTGAAAATAACTATGTTAAACGCTTTGAACAGTTGGCAGTATGTTACAAATTAAATGCTAGTATTAATACCAATATGACAGAGAAACGGTAGAACTACGTACAGTACAACAGTAATTTAAATAGAAAATGAGGTGGACTTATAGTTTAATGAAATCTCCAAAACCCCGTCCAGAGGAGAATGATACCAATTCGCGAACACATTAAAAATCAGTTTGATACATCAACCAGAAAATCATGTCTCGACAATATTCCCACTTGATGCGGGCGAGCCGGTTTTCGCATATTAAAGGAATAACATTTATGACCAGCTGTCTCTCCCACACAAACATAACGTGGGTTGTTTTTCGCGTTTAGAAGGAGACGTTTGGAACGATAGCAGCTAGCCCATTATTCGCTCTCGTCTGGACGGTTTTTAAAAATGAAGCTGATGGAGAGGCTATCATCTAAAAAAAAAAGAATCAAACTCACCAAGAAAATAAAGTTTCTAAGCAATTTAAAAACTAAATAAATATTGTTTAGTATCGTTTGGTTTTGTTCAAACTTTCTCAAAACAGAAGTCAATAGTGTTATATACACTCATGTCCATAAATTAAGGATAATGAAGTTCAGGCAAAGAAAGAGACAGAAGCAAAGCAAATTTGACTTATTTGTAAAGTATATTTATTAAACAAAAGGTAAAAGAGCAAAAAAAGATGCTATATGTTTGACAAAATTAATAAAAATTGCGATTTTTACCCCTGAGCAAATTTCAAAAAAGAACCTATTTACAAAAAACAGTATAACATGGTTAGTATGATAGTTAATATGGAGTATGTCTCCCGGACGATGCAATACAGGCCATACAACGCTTAGGCATGCTGAGTATCAAATTATCAATCTGATCTTGGGGAATATTACACCACTCATCAAGCAATGCCCTCTGAAGTTCCGGGTGACAGGTGGGAGGGGGTTGATGGGCTGCAATTCGTCGGCCAAGCATATCCCACACATGATCTATTGGATTCAAGTCCGGTGAGTATGCTGGCCAATCCATATGGGTGATATCCTCAAATTGAAGGCATTCGTCTACAATGTTTGCACGGTGAGGACGGGCGTTGTCATCCATAAACACAAAATTCAGCACCCATGGCGCCCCGAAACAAACGTACATGTTGTTCCAGAATGACATCCCGATAGATGTGGCCTATCATCGTTACACTCTGAACATGCAGGTCAGTTCTGGAACCAAGAATAATTCCTCCCCCAAACGAGCTTCATCCTGCACCACCGTAACAGTGTCGTTCAATGGTGTTCTCTTTGATGGTAACGGGTACCTGGAGCTCTCCATATGAAAGTCCGGCGAGAATCAGACTGCAAACTAAACATGGTCTCGTCGGAAAACATCACACAAGACCACTGTTGCGATGTCCACAATGCATGCTCTCTACTCCAGGTTAATCGCAGGCGACAGTGAGTTGCGGTAAGTGGAACACATCTGACAGGCCTACGAGCATATAGACCAATGTGCCCTAAGCGTCTGTACACGGTCTGCCTTGAAACTGTCGTACCGGTAGCTGAAGAGAGCTGACGAGACAGGTCTGATGCTGTGCTCCGTCTGTTTCTTTTGGCAGTAACTGCTAAATACCGGTCCTCATTCGGCGTTGTAACTCGGGGGCGACCTGTGCTGTAACATCTACTCACATTACCATCATCTTGAAATCGTTGCCAAAGCCTGGAGATGACACTCTGTGCGATTCCAAGTTCCTGGAATCGCACAGAGTGTACGTCCACATTTCAGCCGTCCGATAATTCTACCACGTAAAAAATCATTCAAATGCTTCCTTTGGGCCATAACTATGCGGTTATTGCATTGAAAGGCTTTTAAAGCGCTTGTGAACAATTTTACTTCTTTGCCACCATTCCTTATAAAACCCTCTCTACACTCTCGTCATTGTGACGTACTATCCGCGCCATTTGGTGGTTTCCTGTAATTTGCATATTCTTCTTCAAGATGTGTGTGATATTCTACAGGTGAAATTTTTATTTTAGAGTTCAATTTCTGTGTGATTTTGAATTATCCTTAATTTATGGACATGCGTGTATATAAAACCCCGAAGAAAAGTATGAATGTAAATTTTAGCCTGCTTTTCATCCATGTAAAATTGTGCCTCTGCATCTCCAATTCTCCCAAAAATGTAATAAGTGAAGTATATTCATCTTTTTGTCCATCAAGTATATTTTAAACCAAAGCGAAGAAATTAAAAACACCTATATCATCAAAAATTAAACCTGTGAAATCGAAAAATTTGCTATATCAAAAGAACAAAAAAAGAAATTAAAATACCCGCAGCAACAATTTATATCTACAAAATTTGGTTGGTCACAAATACATTTCTGCTGTGCGATAATGTGCCTTCATACAACTCATTAAAAGAGTTCAGGAATTAGTTTCCAATTTTCTTTTTTCAAGATTTTGAAGATCACTTTTTGTTCCTTGAAGTGGGTTTTACTTTAAGGATGAAGCAACATTGATTATAATTGATGAGTATATAACAGAATTAAGATCAATAAATGTATATTTAAGGTAAGGAATTAAAAGTTTTCTTTTCATTAATTTTAATTTGATACAAATTTATTTCTATATCTTTGTAGATACATTGTATATATTGAATGTCATCGTGTTAGGCTTTACAAAATTCCCTTTTGAAAATAAATTGTGTTTGCTTTGACTAATAAGTCCATATAAACGGAAATCAATAAGCCCAAGTACTATAAAATATTCAAAAGAATTAATTCCAATATTATAAATCTTTATTATTAGTCAAAATTTCACTACAATTGTAAATCTTCCCACAATGGCAATGCATCATCTGTAAAAAATGTCCAAACTGGGAAGGTGGAAACTGGAATTTTTTTTTTTTTTTTTTTAAGATTATATGCACTTTGTAAGAAAAATATTTTTGTTGATCAAAGCTTTTAATAAGTAACATATAGAAATGTGTTTTTTATTATATATTGCTAATTTAATAGCATGCGAATATATTATTTTCTACAAAACATAATGTTCTATTAATTTTCAAAAACAACTTTATTTGTAAATGAAATTTTTAATAATTAGAGTATAATTTGACAAAGATATTCATTGGTTAACCTGAAAATAACTTGCTTTAATACATTGTAAATAATCATTGGGACAATATTAAATCACAGTAAATTTAGTAGTATACAGGCCAAAAGAATTTATAATTTTTTCAAATTTTATAAAAATATCAGAAAAATTGAATGATTTATAATATTTAGCCAATTTACTTTTACATTTATATTAAATTATTTACAACAGCTATAAGTTGATATAATTAACAACATACAAATGCAGAATTAACCAATTTATGCATCAATAAAATGCCTAAATCTAGCTCACAACTTAAAAAAAAGAAAAGCATGTCAACAATAAAAAAAAAAAAAGGTCGATTAAAATAAATTAAATTTTGTGGTGAAAATAATTTTTAAAAAATGCAGTATTGATACAGTGCCCTATAATTTTACAAAATAAAATGCTGTTAACTTTATTAAATTACATAATAAATGCATACATTTTTTTCTAAAAGAATTTTTTCAAACTTTATAAATTAAGCTGAAAAATATAATACAGGAATACAAAAGAAAATCCTGAAATATTGTAAATTCTGAAGGAAATGAAAAACAAATAGTATAAACAAAACAGCGAGTCCCATCTCTAAATATATAAAAATAAACAATTTGTCATTATTATTCCTGAATTACAAATAAGTTGAAATAGTTTTAGAAAGAGACTTTATATAATTAATAAATGATGAAAATTAATAGAAAATTCCTTTCTAAGAGAACTAAAAATTTAAATTCTTTTCTACAGAAGAAACTAACATTATAGTAATTAATAATAGAATGACAATATCTGTATGACTCATATTTTTCATATTCTTTAAAAACAAAAAATATTGACATGATTTTATTGTAATTTGTACAAAATTAAAAATGTTTTTTAAATCAATTTATAAATTCATCATAGACTATAGTAACATTTAAATTTCTTTAATAATATAAAAACATATTTAACTTTGAAAAATATTAACTTTTTTATCCATTAAATCCTTGCCTGATTACTGCATAATTTTTTTCTTTGACAATAGCTTATGTATTAGGTGTATTTAAATTTTAAAATTCTTCCTAGTTTTAAAAAAAAAAAATTCACCAAAAAATGCAATAAAAATTTAACTTTCTTTCATATTTTTAAAATTTTATTTATTGTTTGTAGAATGCATCTTCTTAAATTGCATAACCAATTTCATAGTTTTACTGGCATAATTTTATGTAGCAGAATGCTCTGATATAGTACATTAAAAATGCTTATAAGGTCTACAAAAAAATCTAATACTTATTATTATAACTGGTAACTTAAAAGCATTAAAAAAAAAGCTATAAATTTAAATATATAAAAGGTGTGATCTTAATTTGAGATAACAACGATAAAGTGCAATCTTAAAAGGGCCAATATAGCTGCACAAAATATTGATTAGATGTTTTCAAACCAGTTTCCCTTTAGCAATAATATTAAGGAAAAATAAATAATTTGAAGTGGGCATAACAAAGTATTAGTATATATTAAGGAGCTTTTGAAATGATATATATCATAATTTGTATCAATATAATTGTTTTCTGAAGATTATTATTATTTAAGTAGGTAACTGTTTCAGTAATCAATTACTTTAACATTAAATTCTGCATTCCTTAGAAATATATTAAAGATACATCATTGTTGTGATATTCCTCATAATATTAGAAATTATAGACTAAATAATAATAAAATTTTTAAAAAAAAAAAAAAAAAAATTTAAACTGTACTAACTGATTTTAAAAAATTCAAATAAAGAGGTTTTTGTCAGAAATAAAACTGTTTTCTTTCAAATAGCTTAAACACATTATCATTAAATCCCTGATAACTTTGCATAACTTTTCTTTGATAATAACTCATCATTGGGTGTATTAAACTTCAAAAAACTTTTCTTATTTTAAAAAAATGTAAATTCATCAAAAAATGCATAAAAATTTATTTTATATTTAAAACAAATTAAAAGCATTGTAACAATTTCATATACCTCAACATCTTACAAAAATATACAAGATATCTTTGTTTAAAAAGAATAACTATTAAAAATGTATTTTAAGTCCAAATTGTAAACTAACAAGCAAAGTAATCATCTTTATTATTGTCATATAAATATATTTAATGAAAAAAACAATTTTCATAGTTTTGAAAATAATAACAGCAAAATTATTGAAAATTTCTATCACAATGGAATACATTTCAGCATCATTTAAATTTTAAAATACTGTAATTATCTACGATGCAATATGAAAATTTAAATATTGGATGGCTTCAGTTCATTATTTAAAAGGAATTAGCTCTCATTTCTACATGCCAGTCATAATCACACAATATTAACACAAATAAAAGAAATTAAATAATGACATTCAAAATGGCGAAACATCTAATCTTTATTCATAAAAGAGAGACACAGAGAGAAACTTTGCATGATACATAAATTTAGCATATCTTACTTTGATATAAAGATAAAAAAAAAAAAAAAAAAAAAAAAAAAAAAAGACTACTTTTGTTCCTTAAAAAAATCAAATTTAAAATCATAAAAAACTGCACCTGCATTTTTACAAAATTCCTGTAATATAAATTTTTAGATGGAAAAGAAAAAAAAAATAGTAAGTTAAAAAAATAATAACATAAAACTTTTACATATATTACTTAAAAAGTATATTATATAAGATATACCCCAAGTTCTTTCAGCAAAAATAATATATATATTTTTTTTGCTTAAACTAGTAAATAAATTGAATACACAAATTGCTATTCATTAGTTTCATTTTCATGAAAATTAAATTTTTAAAAATATTAACAGGTATTTTGGGGCTTTTTAAACAATTGTAAAACAATGCATGCACAATTTGTCTCATGGCTAATATAATAATACTTAAAATATAGGAATGAAAATTCAATAAATTATAAAAATTATTTTAAAGAAATACTCTAAATAAAAAAAGACAGGAGTATTTTTGCCTATAAAGATATATAGATATAAGCACACTCATTCCTAAGTGGTTATTTAAATTACTTGTCATGTAATCAACAATGGAATTCCGTAATAATTTGACATAAACTGAAGACATTTAGAAATTCTTAATTTTGTTTTGGTATTTTCTTAATTAGGTTTTTAAACTCCTAAAATGATTACTTATTTTTAAGAAATATGGACTTTCTCACATTTCTTTTTACTTACTGTTATGCATATATTAAATGTCTTATGATTATTTTATTCAGATAAATTTCACCTTTATCACGATCTACTTCAGAATTTTGGTTTTGAGGATCAAAAGATTTCTTGTGTTTCAATGATTTCTTCTTTTTTTAATACATAATAATATAAACTTTAAGGATCATTTATAGCAATAGAATAATATGCAACTAATGAGGTGTAAATTCAATGCGTACACATTCTTATTCATTACTCAGCAGTCGATGCAAGTAGCAATACGTAAC